>APFE030596545.1:3295-38482 GCA_000404065.3 Pinus taeda
TATGACCTTTAGTGCATTTTCTATCACAATTGTAACAAAGCCCTTTTTCTCTTTTTTCTTCCAATTGTTGTGGTGTAACCCTTGTAGGTTGTGGAAGGCTAGGAGAAATAACACTTCCCTCTTCATAGTTGTGAGGGGTAGAACTCATTGTTTCCATAATTTTACGTTCTAGTATGTCACAAAGCCCTTTTACTCTTTCCAATTGTTTTGGTGTTGCTCTAAAGGTGTTGCTCTTTGCATCCTCATAATGTGCTATCATTTCCTCTGTGAGAATTGACCACATAACAAGTCGTTTACGAGAATAAAGCCCTTTATACCATAAAAATTGATCTGGTTCTAAATATGAAGATGCAATACATACCTTTTGTAATAGTGGTACAGCATGTAGATCAAAATATTGCTCCATCTGAAGTATCCAATTTACCGGATCCTTCCCATCAAACTTCCTCATCTTGTTTTTTCTTGATTTTAGGAGCTCGATCTTGAAATGACTGTAACTCTGTACTTTTAGATCCTTATGTTCTGAAATTTTGATCTATAGTAGCCCTCTATGTCCTCTTTCCAATGCCACCGGTCTGACCCCAATTGGATTCTCCAATGAAGAGTTATGCCAAATCTCCCACAGTGACCTGATTATAGGCCTTTCCAGAAGAGCGAATTTGTATGAAGTGCCACGTGTCACTATTTCTACCTTTGGATATGAAAAATGCATACAAGAAACTACATTCCGTCCTCTTTCTGTACCTTCTTACAAAATTTCAATCAGATCCCCAAAGAGAAAGTTATCACGATTTTCCTCAGGTTACCTGTTTGGAATGTAATTCACGAGTCTGCAAAAAGACCAACTTCCTTAGATCATATATCTGCAAATATAGCGCGAAAAGCGCTGAAATTCAGACCCAAGATTCAAAGCGATTTCTTCTCAAATGGGTTTTTTTTTGCGACTTCTAAAACCTCACAGAAAAAAAGTTATAGCAAAAATGCCACGATGACCTGTTTGGAGCAGCGAAACCCTAGAATCCAAAGCTCTGATTCCAAATGTTATGAAACTAGCTCAAGAAAAGATAAAAAAAAGATAGATCAACGCCTTAGAATTCAGCCTCTTCGAGGGGGCAACCTCCTTTACATTACATAAATGAACAATTCTTGGATGATACAAAATGAAAAGACCTCCTTTCTATATATATGAGTCTAAGGGGTCATAACATAATCAGAGCCTACATAACAATAATAATGTAAGGGCACAATAATAACAATAGTGGGCTTCTATGGGGCACAATAGTAACAATATGGGCACTACATGGGTACATCAATATAATAAGGGGGTTGTACTAATAATAATAAGGGGTTACACTAGTAGTATAGGGGCCTAACATTATTACTATTTATTGTGTATGCATGCAAATTAATAATTATGAAAAAAAAATAGAAAATGGCTTAATAGAAACTCACAAACCACGATTGACACAAGATATAACCTAGAAAACCCTTTTGAAAAAAGAAAAAAAAAACAACTGGAAGATGAGGTCGCTCCACTCCTTTTGTCTAAATAGAAAATGGTTTTGAGTACAAAGAAGCAAGCCTCATGGTTCGTGGGCTACTATAGTGCATAAATCTTCTCCATGTACTCTACCCTTATCCCTCTCAACTACTCTACATGTCTGTGGAACAAATGCACTCAAAAAGAAAGGAACCTCTTTTCCTCTTAGTGGCCTGATACAACCCAATAGCCTACTAGTGGTTAGGTTTGACTCCCTCAACTCTTAAATAGAGTTACAATATGGACTCTTTCAGAATCTTCTTCATCATGATCATGTGGCTAGCCCCTTTTCCTTGAGTAATGTGGGTTGATGTGGCACCTTATGTGAAACAGGTAAATCGAGATTTGAGTGCCATGAATTTTGCATTTGGAATCCAATAGAGGAAATCCTTAGGTCATTGGAAAGGTCTCTGTGTGTAAAAAAGGAAAAAACGGTGTTGCACTAACGCAGAAAATTTTTACCTAAAAAATGCCATTTGATGCCTCAAATTCTTCTTGAATGTTTCAAACTCCAATTTACCAAATTGGATTCCACCAGTAAAAATGATCCTATGAGTTGATTTCTCCGCTTTTTCCCTTTTGAAAGAATTGATATAAGTAGGATCTTTTTTCTTCTCGATTTAACATAGAAGGCTCATAGAGTTTCAGATTCTCTACATTCACAACTAAGTAAATGCGCATGCATGGGGGTAGACTTATACTACAGGTGTTCTCTCCCATCTTTTCTAGTATCTCAAAGGGACCATTACACAAAGCCTTTATTTTCTTACCAAGTCTTTGTAGCCTCTTCTTGTTCAATTGTAACCATACTTTGTCTCCCACTGTAAATGACTTCTCTATTCTATGTTGATCATGCCTAGCCTTATATTTTTCTTGTGAATTCTACAATGCCTCTTGTACTTGTATATGGATTTACCTAATCTTCTCAACAAAATTTTCATCCCTCAAGGCATCCCTTGTAAGATACTCCCTTACTCTTCCTTGATGCCCATATGCAATAGCCAAAGGTGAAGCTTGAAAATATCCAAAACAGGTTTGAAATGGGGACTCACTAGTAGAAGTGTGGACTACTTTGTTATAAGAGTGTTGTATATACACCATATTTTCGTCCCAGATCTTAAAATGCTTCTTATTGCAACCCCTTGAAAGTTGAACAAAAGTTGTGTTGACTACTTTTGTCTTCCCATCTGTCTATGGATGGAATGTTGTGGATCTCTTCAACTTTGTGTCCATCTTCTTCCACATTGTAGTCCAAAATGAATTAAGAAATGTTGTGTCCCTTTTTGAAATGATGCTCCTTGATATCACAAAGTGCAACCAAACCTGTCGAAAAAATAAGCCTGTTGCTTCCTATCCAGTTATGATCATTTTATACAATATTTATTCACATATATTGTTGAACTAGTCAACTACTATGAACAAGTAGTTTTTATGTCCCTTCCTGGTTGTTTCTAAACATCTCACAAAGTCCATGGAAATGTTCCCTAGGGATGAGTGGGTACACATAAAGGATGATATATGCCCTATTTCTTGATACTATGCTTGCTAGTTCAACAAAACATGCATCCCCCTATGAACCTAGCTGCATGTTCTTGCATTTTAGGCCAATATGTATACCTCTTCAAGTTGGCCACTTTCTTCCCTACAACAAATTTCCTTGCAAACTGGGAGATGTGAGCATCTATAATCACCTATAATCACTCACCTTTAGGAGCACATTACTTATCCAGTGATCCAAATTAGATCCATGAAAAATAATCAAGATGCCATGATTGTATCAAAACTGGACAGACTTCAAATTTATGGACAAAGAGCGATCAGGAAGACCTCTGACAAAGGCAGTTTGCAGCCAGCGAGGAACGACGAGGACCTTTGTCAAAGCGCGCTGGCCGAGGCCCATGGAGACTACGCAGGAGGAAAACTGGGACTTAGGAAGCCAGGATTGGGAAGAGGAGGCCATTTCTGATGTGGGATTAGCACTTAGTAGGAAAAACCCCTCAAGAAGGAAAAAGCCCCAAAGTGCTCGGTCGCATGGAAGCCAAGAAAACCGTGGGGAAAGCGCTAAGGTGAAAGGTAGGTCCTGCGCTCCAAAACCGGTAGTATATCTGGGGCATCCTTGGGCAGTAAGTGGATTTGGAGAAAAGCGAGCAATTCCATTCAGTGCCTGACGCGTGGCAGGTGGATGAGAGAGAAAACCACCACTCATCGCACACTAACAGTCGAGCAAATCAACCGCGTGAAACGAGAAAATTTCAGAGGATCTGGAAGCTCCAGATTTGACGGCGGAGGTCGCACCCGATGGAGGAACCAGATTTGGCAGGGGATTAAGCCGTGGCATAAAGAATTCTGAAGTTTGATTTTATGCTGAGATGGTGGGTGATTCATACCACAGCGTAACTAGAAAACAAAACCAACAAGGAAGAGCTGGCACAGTTCACAAGAGGACAAGTGGCCACTCCCTGTGAGCCATTGATGAAGACACAAAGATAGGGAACTCCAAGCAAGCAGTAGCAAGTGATCCAACGGGGGCGAAAAAAGAAGTGAATAGTCAGGGACAAATTGGCTTTAATCCATGAACAAACACAAAATAGAGGACACAAAGAAGAGAACAAATATAGAGAGAGAAAAAGTGAAGAAAAGACAGTGAAGCAAGAAGCAGAAATACAGAGAGCCGAGCTCACCTAAGGCAGCATCGAGTAGATAGATAGCTTGAGAGGTTCAGGCAATCCCTGAGAGGATCTGTCGGGAATTGAGTATTGCATTGGGCTCCTCCCATTAAATGCCAGAGATGTCAAGATTTGGAAAGGAAAAGAGTCTGTGCACTCTAGTGGCTTGGGGAATCCAAGAACCACCCTGTCAAGCAATTTTGTTTCAGGAGACTCAAATTGAGCTCCTCACTGTAAATCTATGCTTTAAAGACACAATAAAAGAAGGCCACCACTAAAAGTTGGACCGGAGATGTAGCCCTGGAGGATAGGATGAACTCCTTATTAATTGTTTTGTTCTTGTATTTGGTTATTGTGTTTCTCTTACTGTTTTCACTCTTCCAGTGCCTGTGTATTTTGCAATATGATCGATCGGTTGCCTAAAATGACATAGATACACACCAGCACATGAGTTTGTAATACCTTCATTCATTAATAACTTAACTAAGGTCACTCGAGAGTGATTTTCAGATCAAGTGGTATCAGAGCTCTAGGCTATAAAGTTAGACAAGCTTGTGTTGGTTTAGCTGTTGAATTATCACTAGATCAAAGCTCAAATTAGGAGAAGGAGAGTTGGTCGAAACTAATCTTGAAATTGGGAGAGTCTATCCTTGGAAGACAATGTCAGAGGAAGGTTATATGGGGCGAGACCCTCAATTCATAGATAGTTTCCTAGCCATAAAGTCCATGGTAGAAGAAATGTATAAGGATTTTAGAAAACATAAGGATCAAGATTCATCAGGCTCTAAGCAAGACAAAGGAGAAAATGAGTCACATTCCCATGACCACTCAAAAGGAAAATGGAAAGAGGAAACCTTTCTCACGCCTCCTGATAGCCCTAAAAAGAAAGCATCTTTGATCAAACTAAATGTTAAATTTGATCTACCTATATATGATGGAGAGTTGAAGGTAGAAAAGTTGGACAATTGGATTAGACAAATTGATGTTTATTGCAGAGTGCAGAATATCGACTCAGACAAAAACAAGATTCAGCTGGCAAGCCTACACCTTGGAGGCACTACCTTGATTTGGTGGAAAGGCAGAACCCAAGCTGACATGAAAATACATGGTAAGACCATATCTATCTGGATTGAATTTGTTTCTGCAATCAAAAAGCAGTTCTATCCATTGACCTATATGCAACAAGCCATGATGAGTTGGCAAACTCTTCGACAGTTGAAAGGGAAAAAATATGCAAGGGTACACTCAAGAATTTAGAAAGGGAGCATTGATTCTAGGAATCTCATTAGACTCACCAGAGACTTTGTTGAAGTACATTGGTGGTCTACACAGCTACATGAGGCACACCATCCTCATGTTTAATCCCACTAGTATCGATGAGGTATCTATGCAAGCTACTCATCTAGAAGCTAGAGGAAAGAATGGAAGTCCAAAAGTTGGGGGATCATCCCAACCCACTGCAAGAAAGAGCAAGGTGAATTGGAAGTAGAAGTGGAAATCAAGGAAGGCTAACACTACACAGAAAAGCAAGGCTTCATGCACTCACTATAAAAAGGATGGGCATGATGATGAGCACTGTTGGATTTTGCATCGAGCGCTGAGGCCTAAGAAGTTCGAGGGCAAGAAGAAGAATACTACTGTAGCTATTCAGAAAGATTTGGGGTCAGACTCGGGAGATGAAACAACCATTACGGCCACAAGTATAAAAGGTAAGAATTCTGAAGCATCTACTAGTAATTCTACACAATCTACAATTGATGAAGAAAATGAGAGGAAAAGACATGAGCTTTTTCATATTCGAGTTATTTCCAAACATCAAAAGATCGATACTTTATTTGATAGTGGCTCACAAGTAAATTTAATTTATGAAGAAATTGGGATTGGCAACTACACCTCACAAGAAACCATACCCATTAGGATGGTTGAATGATAAAGCACAACTACAAGTGAATAGACAATGCAAACTCAAGTTTTCTTTTGGGTCAGCATTTGTAGATGAGGTTGAGTTAGACATAATTCCTTTAGATATATGTGGAATTGCTTTAGGAAGTCCTTACTTGTATGATACGAAAGCTATTTTCTATAGAGCTGAGAAAAAGTATCTACTTGTTAAAGATGAAATCGAATACTTTGTAAGAGCTCATAAGCTCAAGAATAATTATACTCTCATAAACTCAGGGCATATGAAAAAAATGATAAATTCATGCAAATAATTCTTACTGATGGTTGTAAAGGAAAAGAAACCTGATAAAAACAATGTATTTGAGGGTTGTAATGCTAAACAGCAGGCTGATTTAGAAAAGGTTGTGCCAAAGTATGATATCTTGTTTCAAGAACCTAAAGGTCTGCCACCCAAAAAGGAAATAGTACATGATATTATTTTGCAGCAAGATGCTCCATTACCTAACATTGGAATGTACATGTTGTTTGCTTTAGAGAATGTTGAAATCAAGAAGCAGGTGCAGGAATTGATCGAGAAAGGGTTCATCAGGCCTAGCACATCACCATGTGGGTCACCAATCATTTTGGTGAGAAAGAAGGATGGCTCATGGAGAATGTGCATTGATTACCGAGCACTCAATAAGATAACAATCAAAAATCGATATCCCCTTCCTCACATAGATGATCTTTTAGATCAATTGAAGGAAGTTGTTTATTTCTCCAAGCTAGACTTGCACAACGGATACCATTAGGTCAGAGTTACAGAACAAGATGCATGGAAGACTACTTTAAAAACAAAGCAGGGATTGTGTGAGTGGTTAGTTATGCCTTTTGGCTTAACTAATGCTCCCGCTACTTTCATGAGATTAATGAATGATGTACTCAAACCTTTTCTTGATGATTTTGTTATTGTGTATCTGGATGACATTCTGATTTTTAGCAAAACGTGGGAAGAACACTTAAAGCATGTTAACTAGACATTGGATGTTTTGAAAAGATAAAAACTTCATGTTAAACTCTCAAAATGTGAATTTGGCAAAATATCTCTAAATTATTTGGGTCATATAGTAGGGGGTGGTGAATTGAAGATATATCCCTCTAAAGTGGTAGTCATTGAAACTTGCCTAAACCCAAATCTGCTACAGAAGTTAGAAGCTTCTTAGGAGTAGCACAATATTAGACGAAGTTCATTTCTATCTTTTCCTCAATTTCAGCTCTCTTACATGCTTTAACAAGATTGAACAAGGTGTTTCAGTGGGGAGGCAAACAGCAGAAAGCCTTCGACACCTTGAAAGAAAATATTAGTACAACACCTGTACTAGCACTGCCTGATCTCCAAAGACCATTTGAGATCCAAATAGATGCCAATGACTATGCCATGGGAGAAGTGTTGACACAGCACGGTAAACCCATATGTTATCATTCTGAGACTTTTAATCCTGCAGTAGTTTACTATCCTATAAAGAATTGTATGCATTAGTTCAGAGTGTGAAAAAATGGAAACATTACTTAATGGGCAAAGAGACAGTAATACATACTGATCATCAACCACTTCAATATCTACACTCCCAAATAAAGTTGCAGCAATCAAGACACTACAGATGGATGGGTTTTCTACAACAGTTTCATCTAGTCATCAGATATGAAAAGGGCATACACAATAAAGTTGCAGATATGTTGTCCAGAACAATCATAAATGCATCTACTATGCTTAAGCATAATTTAGTATGCATGAAAGCTACATTGAACAATATGCTCAAGATATAGATCTTAAATATGTATATGAAACTTTAAGTCATGGAAAACAAGTAGAAGAATTGGATTATCGTGTTAAGGACCGACTCTTATACCATTGTGGGAAGTTATGCATTCCACAAACTAAGAGAGTAAAGATAATTAGAGAAGCACACACTTCTCTGATATCAGGTCACTTTGGGGTAAGTAAAACAGTTGAATAGCTGCAAAGATTTTGTTATTGGCCAAAAATGAATGAGACAGTTTCTATATATGTAAGAGGGTGTACTATGTGTGCTAAAAGCAAGCCCAACAATAGAAAACTAGGCTTGTACACTCCATTACCAGTACCTTCTCACCCTTGGGAAAGTGTTTCCATGGATTGTGTTGGAGGACTACCTAAATCTAGGAAAGGTCATGATTATCTATATGTTGTTGTGGATAGGTTCAACAAAATGTGTATTTTGATACCTTGTAATAAGCAAATTACAGTTGAACAAACTGAAAAACTGTTCTTTGAACATGTATGGGTTCATTTTGGATTACCTACTTCCATTGTGTTTGATCGAGAAACTCGATTTGTGGGGAAGTTTTGGTCAAGTCTATGGGAACTGATGGAAACCAAACTGAAGAAAAGCACAGCTTTCCATCCACAAACTGATGGCCAGATAGAGGTAGTCAACAGGACAGTGATCCATTTACTTAGAGGATGTTGCAGTAAACATCCTAAGCTTTGGGATGAACATTTGTGTTATGTGCAGCATGCTTACAACAGAGCAAAACATTCTTCTACACAGAGATATCCTTTTGAGACCTATTTTGGTTTCACCCCAAGGTCAACTTTGGATTTTGTCTTTGGTAAAGATACCACAGTTGAGGGACACATTGATGTGGATAGGGCAACTAGTTTCATTGAACAAATCCAACAGATCCACCAGGCAGTACACGAACAGTTGGAAAGGAGACAAGCCAAATACAAGGCAAGGCATGACAAGTAATGGATGGTGATTAGTTTTTCAAGTTGGTGACCAAGTATGTTTGTATATCAGCAAGGACAAGATGCAAGGTGAAGGTAAAAAGCTAAAGCACATCAGGTATGGACCCTTCAAAATACTTGATAAGATTGGTGAAAATGCTTTTCTCTTTGATCTATCAACTTATATGCACATCTACTTAGTCGTGAATGCAGATTGCTTGAGATTGTTTGAACCCTCACTAATTGAGGATCCCGAAGAGTAGAGTCAATTGCCTTCTGTTGATGACTTGCTACCTGAATATCTTAATGTATTGCAGGAGGACACAGTTCTAGATAGGAAGGTGAGGACGACGTGCAGAGGAGATGTTGAGTACCTTAGAGTAGGACTCAAGGGTTCAAAGCCGAACAGTGCAAAGTGGATAGAGATTGGACAAGTGAGACAATTGTACCCTCACTTAGTCGATGCTTCAAAACCAACTTTTTCTGGTCCAAAACCTTTTTCAGTGGGAAGGTCATGATCCGAATTGGATCCATGAAAAATAATCAAGATGCCATGACTATATCAAGACGGGACAGACTTTGAATTTGTGAACAAAGAGCGATCAAGAAGACCTCTTATAGTGGCAATTTATAGCTAGCAAGGAACGACGAGGACCTCAGTCAAAGCACACTGTCCAAGGCCCATGGAAACCGTGTAGGAGGCAAAACCAGCACTTGGGAAGCCCGGATTGGGAAAAGGAGGTCGTTTCTCGCTAGGCGACAAGGAAAAATCCCCAAAGTGCTCGGTCGCATGGAAGCCAGGAAAACCATGGAGATAGCACTAAGGCGAAAGGTGGGTCCCGCACTCCAAAACCAATTGTATAGCAGGGGAACCCTTGGGCAGTAAGCGGATTTGGAGAAAAGCGAGTGATTCCATTCAGCGCCCAACTCGTGGCAGGCGGATCAGAGAGAAAACCACTGCTCATCACACGCTAACAGTCGAGCAAGTTAACCGTGTGAAATGAGCGAATGTCGTAGGATTTGGGGGCTTTAGATTTGACGGCAAAGATTGTGCCCGATGGAGGAACTGGATTTGACAGGGGATTAAGTCGCGGCATAAAGAATTATGAAGTCTGATTTGACGCTGAGATGGCAGGTGAGTCATACCACAACATAACTGGAAAACCTAACCGATGAGGAAGACCTAACGCAGTTCATGAGAGGACAAGTGGCCACTCCCTATGAGCTGTTGACGAAGACGGAGAGACAAGGAACTCCAAGCAAGTAGCAGTAGGCGACCTGACGGGGGCAGAAGAAGAAGTGAACAGTCAGGGACAAATTGGCTTTAAGCCATGAATAAACACAGAAAAAAGGACACAAAGAAAAGAACGAAGATAGAGAGAGTGAAAGTGAAGAAAAGACAGTGAAGCAAGAAGTAGAAAAATAGAGAGCCAAGCTAACCTAAGGCAATATTGAGCAGACAGACAGCTTGAGAGGTTCAAGCAATCCCTGAGAGGATCTGTTTGGAATTGAGTACCAGATTGGGCTCCTCCCATTAAAGACCAGAGAGGTCAAGACTTGGAAAGGAAAAGAGTTTATGCACTCTAGTGGCTTGGGGAATCCAAGAACCACCCTGCCAAGCAATTCTATTTCAGTAGACTCAAATTCAGCTCCTCACTGTAAATATCTGCTTTAAAGACACAATAAAAGAAGGCCACCACTGAAAGCTGGACTGGAGATGTAGCCTTGGAGGATAGGGTGAACTCCTTATTATTTGTTGTGTTCTTGTATTTGTTTACTGTGTTTCTCTTACTATTTTCCATTTCCCAGTGTCTGTGTATTTTGCAATTTGATATATCCTTGCCTAAAATGACATAGACACACACCAGCACATGAGTCTGTAATACCTTCATTCATTAATAACTTAACTGAGGTCACTCAAGAGTGATTTTCATATCTTCCAGCTTGCAGAATTATCCGATGCTTTCCAAGGTTGTGATCATGTGCATAAAAAGGAATTATGTGAATTAATTTCTAACTATGATGAGATGATTCAAGAACCAAGGGGATTACCTCTGAAGAGGGAAATCCAACATGAGATCCATTTGCAACATGACGCTCCTTTACCAAATATTGGCATGTATAGGATGTCGACCATTAAGATGGAGGAGATCAAAAAATAGGTGGAGGAACTATTGAACCAAGGGGTCATTAGACCAAGCACTTCTCCATGTGGCTCACTGATTGTCTTATTGCCGAAGAAAGATGGCACATGGAGGATGTGCGTGGATTACCGAGCACTAAACAAAATCACGGTGAAAAATCGGTACCCTCTTCCGCGCATAGATGATTTATTAGATCAGCTAAAGAATGCTATCTATTTTACCAAATTAGATTTACGTAGTGGCTATCACCAAGTCCAAATTGCAAAGTAAGATGTGTGGAAAATTGCCTTCAAGAACAAACAGGGGTTGTTCGAATGGATGGTGATGCCATTCGGACTTTGCAACGCTCCAGCCACTTTCACGAGGGTCATGAATGATCTCTTTAGGCCTTTCATTGATGAATTTGTTCTTGTATATCTAGATGATATTCTTTTCTTTAGTAAAAGTTGGAATGAACATGTATGCCATGTGAAGAAAGTGCTTGATGTATTGAAAAAAGAAAAACTCTATGTAAAATTGTCAAAGTGTAAGTTTGGGAAAACCTCTTTGGTTTACCTAAGTCATATTGTTGGTCATGGTCAACTAAAAATTGATCCCTCTAAAGTTGAAGCAATTGTAAATTGGCCTAAGCCTACTAGTGTAACCAAGGTTCGCAGCTTTTTGGGTGCAGTACAGTATTGGAGGAGATTTATTGCCAGTTTCTCTATTATTGCAACACCTTTACACACATTGATAAGTGTAAAGCAAGTCTTTCAATGGGGAGAAAACCAGTAGAATTCCTTCGAAACATTGAAAGAAAAGATCATCACTGCATTGGTCTTGGCCTTACCAGATCTCCAATAGCTATTCGAGATCGAGACAGATGCCAGCAGACATGTCGTGGGAGAGCTACAAATGCAGCAAAAGAAGACGATATGTTACCATTCAGAGAAGTTCTCTCAGGCTGTGATAAACTATCCCACTTATGACAAGGAGTTATAAGCCTTGGTCTAGAGTGTGAAAAAGTGGAAACACTACCTTATCGGCAAGGAGACCATCATCCATACGGATCATCATCCCTTGTAGTATCTTCAGTCACAAACCAAGTTGCAACAATCTTGTCATTTCAGGTGGATGGGTTTTCTTCAGCAGTTTCATCTGGTAATAAAGTATAAGAAGGGCACTAGCAACAAAGTGTCTGAAATGCTATCTCTCCCTCCTATTTTTGCTTCTGTTAATTTGCATAATGCTTCGCTATCTTTTGAATGTTATGTTGAACAATATGCTAACGATGATGACTTTAAGGAGATTTATGCAAAATCAACCCATGGTTCACAGGTGGACAACTATCACTTGTAGGGGAAACTGCTGTATCACCTTGGTAAATTGTGCATACCCACAGGGGAAAGGGTATATGTAATCCGGGAGGCCCACACCTCCCTTGTGTCTGGTCATTTTGGTGTTGAAAAAACTTTGTGTCATGTACAAAGATTTTGATTTTGGCCTCATATGAAGAACATTGTGACTCACTATGTAACGGGATGTGTGGTATTTTGTTTCAAAGCCCTCTAATAGAAAACTCGGGCTCTACACACCACTCCCTATTCCGATTCATCCATGGTAAAGTTTGTCAATGGATTTTGTAGGAGGTTTTCCTTTGTCTAGGAAAAGTCACGACTATTTGTATGTCGTCGTTGACTGTTTTAGTAAGATGTCTATTTTAATGCCTTGTAAAAAGAAGATCACTACAAATCAGACTGCTTATCTTTTCTTTCAACATGTTTGGGTCTATTTTGGTTTGCCCACACCGTTTGTGTCAAATCAGGACTCCCACTTTCTAGGAGAGTTTGGACTAGCTTGTGGAAGATGATGGACACCAAGTTGAAAAGAAGCACGGCATTTCATCCATAGACTAACGAACAGACAGAGGTTGTCAACTGCACAGTGGTACGCTTGTTGCGAGGCTATTGTGGGAAACATCATAAGTTGTGGGATGAGCATCTTCCATATGTGCAGCATTCCTTCAACCGAGCAGTGCACTCATCTATGCATCATTCACCATTCGAGACATGTTTTTGCTACCTACCAAAAGACCCTTTTGATATGGTTTTTGGAAGGGAAGATGACTCTAGTGGACATGATGACAGGGACAAAGCACAGGGGTTCATTCAGCGGATCCAGTTAATTCACCAAGCAGTACAGGAGTAGTTGGAGAAAAGTCAAGCCTGGTACAAGGCTCGACATGACAAACACCAAGTCGACCATCAATTTCAAGTGGGCAAAAAGGTGTGGTTCCATATCAGCAAGGACAGGATGAAGGGATAAGGGAAGAAGTTGCGACCAATCTGGTATGGCCCATTCACCATCTTGGAGAAGATTGGAAACAATGTCTTCTATCTCAATTTTCCAACATATATGCAAATGTACTCCATAGTGAATGTGGAAAACTTAAAGCTATATGAGCCACCATTGATTATGGACACCGAAGAGGTGGGCACAGTTCCTACAGTTTATGACTTTTCACCAAATTATCTGGATGAGTTACCTGAAGACATCATCCTTGACAGAAGAACCAAGACTTCACAATGGGGAGATGTGGAATACCTTCGAGTTGATTTCAAGGGGATGCACCCTAGCAAGGAAAAATGGCTAGAAAAAGAAAGAGTGAGGGAACAATTCCTTCACTTGCCAAGTGACTGATAAAGCATTTGGCGATCCAAAAGCTCCTCAATGGGAAGGATTGATCCAGGTGGATCTCAAGACACCAGTTGCATGGAAAAGGCTTAAAATTCAAAGTGGCAGAAATTCGATTAACTTGACATCAGATCGAAGTGCTCGTCACCCTAACTCCAACTATGTGAATGGCACTCTAATCCGAGTCTGAATGAGGAAGATAGAGGCAGTCAAAGTTTTGGTTGACTTTTGCTGACTAAGCATGATTAATGGAGACACAATTTGGAATTTTTCCGGGCAACGGAATCCGGCTAACTCCCGCTGGATTCTGGGCAAAATTGTCGCCTGGATAAATTGCCTCCTTCTGTCTAGATTCCGAATTTTGAAAATGGGCATATTTTTATATTAAAACAAAAATTATTAAAAAAGGGTGGTGGGCCACCAACCCAACCACCCCAATCCTTATTAACATATGTAATAATGGAGGGGCGGGCCACTACCCCCAGCCCCTCCCCCCGTACTTAGCAGAACCTGTGCATTTTGGGCGAGCCACTATCACACGTGGAGTACTATGTGGGCTGGCCCTTAGGGCACAGACCCAACCTCAAACCACTATCATTAATTGTATGGGCCACAATGGGATAAGGGACAGGTGAGGTGGGTGAGCCCCAAGGCGGGCCCAGCCCGACCTCCCTTCCAAAATTAAAATTTTGTTATGTAAAAAAGGGAGGGGGTGGGGTTTGACCACCTGACCCTCTCCACAACAAACGGATCTTCAACCATTCTACCAACGGATTTTTGTAAACTCCGCCCACCTTTTTCATATTTAAACTCAGTCATCAATGCGCCCGGGCAACAGAGGAGCGCACACATAGTTCGAGGAAGGTTCATTTGCAGGTGGCGGAACCATGAGAAGTGCAAAGAGGGGTGGAACCATGATTTGAGCAATTTCTCCACGGGGGCAGATTTTCACTTTGTTAGATTTTGACAAATTTTATATGGTTTCAACATTTCTTGACGCCACGAACACAACGGTGTTGTCCATCTCTCCAACAGAGCTTTGCATTTTTCAGCCATTTTTCAATATGAAGGTATAAGACTCATTTTTTATAACTTATTCTTGTACTCTTCTTTCTCATGCCACTTAATGAATGAAGGCCTCCCCATTGATCGAGCAGGGCCTGGAGATGTAGTCCAAATTAGACGAACTCTGTTATAATGTCTCTCGTCTTCTTTCATGCTTTATGTGTTTTTCCTCTTCTCTCATGTGCACATTAAATTTCTATTTTTAAGCTACAATTTATGCATGTAATTCTTTAATACATCTATAAGCAAAAGATCTTGGATGAGGTGGATATATAGAGCAAGTTTTGTTGCACTATCCATGCCTTATAAAATGGGCATGAACCTATGGTGATGAATAAAGGAGTCAATGATAGACTAAAGCAAATCGCAAGATTTCACATGGAGCACACCCAAAAGCAATGGACGAATAGGGAGTTGAAAGTGGAGATTGAGGTCCAAGTGAAACTATCCAGACCAAAGATTTTAGAAGCACCGGGAGAGAACAAAGTGTGCTTAGTTAATAATAATAATTAAAAAGGAAAAAATAAAAAATAAAAAAGAGAGAGAAATTATAATGAAGTTAAATTTTAATTAGGTTGATAGAGTGTCCCTATTTTTGGAATATGGCTCTAGAATTTCAATTTATTCATCAATAATTATTAGATGGATGGTAGATTCAAAAATTAAAGATTTGAGATTTATGTCCAAAGTGGTTATGCATTTTTTGCTCTTTTAATTAAATTGACTAATTGTGCCAAGGGGAAATCTCCAACCCAATATGGTAGAGTGTTGTAATGTCATGTAAACATTTTAACTATATCAAAATAAAATAAATAAATAAAAATAATTTAATATTATAATTAGGAACAAACATTTTTAACTTGTTCCAAATTTACATAGAACTAAAGTAAAAAAAAAAAACATAAACATAAAATTAATAACTATATTATAATTAATATAATTAATAATAAACCAAATTAGAATCGATCTTAACTCTCTTCATACTATTAAGCTCTGAGAGGTATCAAATCTCTTGAGATGCAAACTTCTTTTAGAGTGGTTGGCTAAAAAAAAAAGTCATAGGAATAGGTGCCATAAGAAATTAGAGGTTTTTTGGCATGTGGTATTGATATGCCATAGTATTGGCCCATGGCATTGTAACAAAGCCTATTTATATATATATATATATATATAGATATATATTTAATACATATGTTAATTTTTTATAATAATAATAATGATTTAAAAAACAAAACAAAACAAAAAACTATAATTTAGTTATTTTTTATCATTTTTTAATTTTAGCAATGTGACATGTGTCATTGGTTGGGCATTTGGTCCCATTTAGTCAAAGAAATTCCAAGTGAATTTTAAAGGGGTCAATATTAGGTTAAACTTGGTTAGTCAAAAATTTATGTTAATAAGTTTCATGGCTTGAGGCAAATCTTTGTCGTGTCGTGTGATGTTATGTAAACATTTTACTTGGTTAAATAAAATAAAAATAAAAAAATAATATAATTAATACTTATGTTTATTAATAAAAATAAAAATAACCATACTTTAAACATTTTTACTTAATAAAAATAAAAATAACTCCACCTTAAACACTATAATTACTTGGGGAAAAAATAAAATGAAGGAAAATTAAAAATAATTTTGCGTTTAAAACAAATATAACTTTAAACTAAAATAATAAGGTAAGCTTGACTTGATCAAGTTACCATTGGTTTTTGAGCTCGAGGTTTATGAAAACTCATGGTATTGACCCATGGTATTCATGAGGAGTATAGCCTATTTAAAGGGGGGAATTAAACCAGCATAGATCCATCTTAACTCCGAATCTACACAAGGGTTGAGAGGATCAAATTTCTTTTTGCTTTGAAAGAGGTTTAAATCTGAAGAGATTTGATCGCTCTCCACCATTGGTAGATCCGTAGTTAAAATAGATCTATATTGGTTTCTATTAATATATTCCATGACTTTAAATAATAGTGATGTTTTTCAGATCTATGGCTTTAGTAACCCATAGTATTAGAGTTCATGAATTATACTTAATGAAGCATATAAAAACTTGAGATATTTCATTGTAATAGTGTGGAAATCAACAATGAAAGCTCACCTTCCTGAAATAATAGTTTACTATAAATTGGTTTAAATTTAGAGTTTCCAATATAATCATAGTGTTTTATTTCTGTATATTTGATTTTATCGAGAGTTTAGTTTAAATTTTAAATTTTTATTATAATCGTAATGTTTTATTTCTATATATTTTATTTTACTTGTAATTATTAGTTTTTAGTATTATTAATCATTAGTTTTTAGTATTATTAATCATTGCACTCTGCAATATAACCGATAATATCTACCATTTCTCTTACTCATTTTCACATTTTCTTGCAATATAACCGATAGTATCCACCATTTCCATTATTCATTTTCTCTTTAACCATTTCTCTTACTCATTTTCACATGTTCTATAAACTTTATATCTTTAAGTAGTATGGTGCATATATAAACATGGTAGTGATGGTGCATATATAAACATGGTTATAGCTTTCATTTTCAGTGAACTCATTCCTACAGGTTTGATTTTCTCTCCAGATTCTTTACAAGAATCCCAACCAATCAACACAGGCTGGATAAATCGCCACAGATGCTGTCATTACATGACCATCAACACTCGATAAAATGAGTTCTGACTTGCAGTTTTAGAATTTTTAAAGTCTGAAATATCTCCCAAATAGGCAGGGTTCATATTTTCATAATCATAAACACGAAATATCTCATATTTTCATAGTCATAAACACTGTAGCAAGAAAGGAGAAAAACTTTAGTTTGTGAGAGGTATTTACTAAAATTCTGAGTTTCCCTCCATTGCGAACACTGAAGCTTGAGTGGTTGAATCAAGCGTTGCACAGTAATTGAAATAGTCTCCATTACTGAATACTTTATATACCACTTCCGTTTTCTGGGAGCAGCAAAATTGATGAATCCACTCTGTTCTCAGATGTCCTTAGTGAATACTTTTGTAATGCTCTTTAACAACTAGTTTCCGATTTTCTTATGTGAAGATCGAACTGTGAACGTAACAATCTTCCCAGTTTTCACATTAACATTTATCTCTTAATGTACATACGAACCTGTATCATAACCAAAAGCTCTTTATATATCATAACCAATAATAATAATAATTTTGTAACTTCTGACGGTAGATGGAGAAACAGAAAGAATTGGAACTACCTGCAACCAATCTCGGCAAAGGTATTATGATTGCCGGACCTCTTCTCCTTCTACCTCTGCACTCAGAATCCACATAGCTGTTACTAACAGTCATAGATTTAACAATAACTTTTGGTTTATACCTCTGTAAAAGTCACTATGAGAAATTTGTTTTTTTTTTTTCCATTCTTATGTATTTACTGATTGATTGGTACTCGCTCGACGTGTGTTCCTTTTCAGGTACTTCCCAACAGATTCTGCCTGCGACCAAAGAATTCATGTCTATTTTTCACGATCAGTGAGAAGAGCACACCATATACCTACTATTTTCTTTTACATTGAAAATTGCAGGTTTCCAATGCATTGGCTCATCAGTAGCAAGTCTAGGTTCCTTATTGAAAGACTACCTTATGATATAGACAGTTTAGGTCAAACTTTAAAAAACTTATCTTTCTAAAGATATAATGTATCACTTTTTATCCTAAAAAGTATCACAATAAAGTTACATTTTGAATTCATATTATACTATTTGACTTTTTATTATTTTTAATAACAAAATACAGACATGCAATTTTTTTAGACGGTTTATTTCAACTTTAGCAATATGGGAGTTTCACAATTTGGATTTAATTTTTTCTATGAAAAACAGAAACTATAAAGAAAATAGGAGAGAAAAACAAGTCTTCAATTGGCCTCATGCCTTTGCCATTTCTGTCAGCCATGTTTTACTATAATTCAAAATAGCCCAACTATACTCATGTATTATTTTCTTCTTGTTTCTATAATATGGAAGGCGGTCAACCCGGAGAATATGAAACAAGAAAGTAAGCATCATCATCTTTTAAAGTGCTTAAAAAGCATGATGATAGTCATAATTATCCAAAGTTCTTGACTACAAATTATTTTGATTCTTTTAATGTGACTTGGATTCTTATATTTTTCTGGACATATGTTGCAGGCCACATTATTCAAAGTCTTTTGAAGGCCACAACTAAAGCATGCCATCATGTGTGATATATTTATCAAAAACTATAAAAAAAAAATGACATGCTTTCCTAAATCATTGATAGTTCTTTATAAATATATCACTCATGATAACATTCTTTGGTTGTGATCTTCAAAAGATGTTGAATATTGTGGCATGCAAGATATATCAAGAAAAATATAAGAATCCAAGTCACATTAAAAGAATCACAATACATTTGTAGCCTAGAACCTTGGGCAATCATGGTTGTTCAACATGCTTTTTGAGTGTTTTAAAGATGATGATGTTCCCTTTCTTGTTTCATCTTCTCCAAGTTGACCACCTTCCATATTACAGAAACAAGTAGAAATAAAACAAGTGTATGGTTGGGCTGTTTTGAATTGTAGCAAACATGGCTAAAAGAAAAGGCAAAGGTGAGGCCGATTAAAGAATTATTATTTTTTCTCCTCTCTTCTTTATAGTATTTGCTACTTCATAGATGAAATTGAATCCAAGTTCAGTTTGCTAAAGTTGAAATGAATAAATCATTTGTCTATAAAATATTGTATTTAAAAGTCAAATTGTATTTATGTGAATTCAAACTGTATCTTTATTTTGGTTACTTTTGATGATAAAAAGTGATACATTATAACTTAAGAGAGTTAAGTTTCTTTTATCATTTATTTTTCCTACAAAGTTTGAACTACACGGATGTGTTGTATATGGTTATAAGTACAAATTGTTATAGACCTAAGCATTGCATTAAGACTAACCAATATCACTATAAAAATATGTCTAGTACAACCAAGTTTATGTCATAAGGTTGTCCTTCCATTCATTACCTTGACATCATAAAGATTCCCTCCACCTAAGGTCAAGGAACGATTTCCTCCTAACACCATAAGATATAATGATCTTAATTTGGAACTCCTCCAATCCATTTGGTATCCTCCCAATCAACCTTGAAGGGTTAAATCCATGTTAATTCTTCCCAAAGAACTAACATCAACACCATCAAACCTTAAATCCAACATTGATCACATTGAAAACATTTTTAGTGACTTAGGAGCGTATGTAAAATATCTTAAATGCATTCCATAATTTTTTTTAATATAAATAAGAACCAGTGTACTAATGATGGAACAAAATGCATTATTAATTCTCAAAAATGCATTATTAATTCTCTCAAAAATGCATTATTAATTCTCTCAAAATGCATTATATATTCTCATCATTAACAATTTGGGTATGGATTAATTACTTGATCCTTTGTAACATATCCTACCCCCTTATGCCATCTTAAGTTGTGGGAGTGCTACCTTTTGACTTGACAATGCTATTATGAAGACAAGGTTACAACAACCTCAAAATTTTGTTCTATGTGAGTATCTCAAAGGGGCTTGGCCCTACTAATATAAGGTAAAAAAAGAGAATCTTTGCATGTCAAACATTATGGAGCCAAGCTCAACCTTCAATCTTAGCTCCAATGACTTAGCAAGGTATGATTGAACATATATATAAGCGACTTCATATGCATGTGAACTTTTACTCATACAATTTTCATAGATACATAAAGAAAATTGTTACCAATCAATCAAACCTTACTGACTTATAGCAATTTGGTTAAATTTGTTTAGACACCTATGATTATCAATTAGCTAAGCATAAACTCAGTTTCTCATAACTATAAAGGAAGAGTTGTTTTCCATTTATTAGATATTGATAATCCTCTAAAAAAGTTGATCTATATATTTAGAATCCATTGTTGTCAACTAAGAATCATAAATTGATCCATAAACTACTATGGATATTCCACTAGACAGTTCATCATAACAAATCTAATAAAATCATACTTAAAAATCCAAAATCCATACTGAGTATTTATTCCTCTTTAGATTTCCAGATCAGTTTATTACTATTTATTGTGTATGCATGCAAATTAATAATTATGAAAAAAATAGAAAATGGCTTAATAGAAACTCACAAACCACGATTGACACAAGATATAACCTAGAAACCCCTTTTGAAAAATGAAAAAAAAAAACAACTGGAAGATGAGGTCGCTCCACTCCTTTTCTCTAAATAGAAAATGGTTTTGAGTACAAAGAAGCAAGCCTCATGGTTCATGGGCTACTATAGTGCATAAATCTTTTCCATGTACTCTCCCCTTATCCCTCTCAACTACTCTACATGTCTGTGGAACAAATGCACTCAAAAAGAAAGGAACCTCTTTTCCTCTTAGTGGCCTGATACAACCCAATAGCCTACTAGTGGTTAGGTTTGACTCCCTCAACTCTTAAATAGAGTTACAATATGGACTCTTTTGCAGTCTTCTTCATCATGATCATGTGGCTAGCCCCTTTTCCTTGAGTAATGTGGGTTGATGTGGCACCTTATGTGAAACAGGTAAATCAAGATTTGAGTGCCATGAATTTTGCATTTGGAATCAGATAGAGGAAATTCTTAGGTCATTGGAAAGGTCTCTATATGTAAAATAGGAAAAAAAGGTGTTGCACTAAAGCAGAAAATTTTTACCTAAAAAATGCCATTTGATGCCTCAAATTCTCCTTAAATGTTTCAAACTCCAATTTACCAAATTGGATTCCACCAGTAAAAATGATCCTATGAGTTGATTTCTCCACTTTTTCCACTTTGAAAGAATTGATATAAGTAGGATCTTTTGTCTTCTCGATTTAGCATAGAAGGCTCATAGAGTTTCAGGTTCTCTACATTCACAACTAAGTAAATGTGCATGTATGGGGGTAGACTTATTCTACAGGTGTTCTCTCCCACCTTTTCTAGTATGTCAAAGGGACCATGCCGCAAAGCCTTGATTTTCTTACCAAGTCTTTGCAGCCTCTTCTTGTTCAATTGTCACCATACTTTGTCTCCCACCGTAAATGACTTCTCTATTCTATGTTGATCATGCCTAGCCTTATATTTTTCTTGTGACTTCTACAATGCCTCTTGTACTTGTATATGGATTTACCTAATCTTCTCAACAAAATTTTCATCCCTCAAGGCATCCCTTGTAAGATACTCCCTTACTCTTCCTTGATGCCCATATGCAATAGCCAAAGGTGAAGCTTGAAAATATCCAAAACAGGTTTGAAATGGGGACTCACTAGTAGAAGTGTGGACTACTTTGTTATAAGAGTGTTGTATATACACCATATTTTCATCCCAGATCTTAAAATTCTTCTTATTACAACCCCTTGAAAGTTGAACAAAAGTCGTGTTGACTACTTTTGTCTTCCCATCTGTTTATGGATGGAATGTTGTGGATCTCTTCAACTTCGTGTCCATCTTCTTCCACATTGTAGTCTAAAATGAATTAAGAAATGTCCCTTTTTGAAATGATGCTCCTTGATATCACAAAGTGCAACCAAACCTGTCGAAAAAATAAGTTTGTTGCTTCCTATCCACATATGATCTTTTTATATGATATTTATTCACATATATTGTTGAACTAGTCAACTACTATGAACAAGTAGTTATGTCCCTTCCTATTTGTTTCTAAACCTCCCACAAAGTCCATGGAAATGTTTCCCAGGGATGAGTGGGTACACATAAGGGATGATATATGCCCTATTTCTTGATACTACGCTTGCTAGTACAACAAAACATGCATCCCCCTATGAACCTAGCTACATGTTCTTGCATTTTAGGCCAATATGTATACTTCTTCAAGTTGGCCACTTTCTTCCCTACAACAAATTTCCTTGCAAACAGGGAGATGTGAGCATCTATAATCACCTATAATCACTCACCTTTAGGAACACATTACTTATCCAATGATCCAAATTGGATCCATGAAAAATAATCAAGATGCCATGACTGTATCAAAACTAGACAGACTTCAAATTTGTGAACAAAGAGCGATTAGGAAGACCTCTGACAGTGGCAGTTTACAGCCAGCGAGGAATGAGGAAGACCTTGGTCAAAGTGCGTTGACCGAGGCCCATGGAGACTGCGCAGGAGGATAAAACTGGCACTTGGGAAGCCAAGATTGGGAAAAGGAGGTCGTTTATGATGCGCGATTAGCGCTTACTAGGAAAAACCCCTCGAGAAGGAAAAAGCCCCAAAGTGCTCGGTCGCATGGAAGCCAAGAAAACCATGGAGAAAGCGCTAAGGCGAAAGGCAGGTCCCGCGCTCCAAAACCAGTAGTATATCGGGGGCATCCTTGGGTGGTAAGTGGATTTGGAGAAAAGCGAGCAATTCCATTCAGTGCGTGACGCGTGGCAGGTGGATGAGAGAGAAAACCACCACTCATCGTGCGCTAATAGTTGAGTAAGTCAACCGCGTGAAATGAGCAAATTTCAGAGGATCTGGGGGCTCCAGATCTGATGGCGGAGGTCGCACCCGATGGAGGAACCATATTTGGCAGGGGATTAAGTCGTGGCATAAAGAATTCTGAAGTTTGATTTTACGCTAAGATGGTGGGTGAGTCATACCACAACGTAACTGGAAAACCGAACCGACGAGGAAGAGCTACCGCAGTTCACAAGAGGACAAGTGGCCACTCCCTGTGAGCCGTTGATGAAGACACAAAGACAGGGAACTCCAAGTGAGCAGCAGCAGGCGATCCAACGGGGGCGAAAAAAGAAGTGAACAGTCAGGGACAAATTGGCTTTAATCCATGAACAAACACAGAATAGAGGACACAAAGAAGAGAACAAAGAAAGAGAGAGCAAAAGTGAAGAAAAGATAGTGAAGCAAGAAGCAAAAATACAGAGAGCCGAGCTTACCTAAGGCAGCATCGAGTAGACAGATAGCTTGAGAGGTTCAAGCAATCCCTGAGAGGATCTGTCAGGAATTGAGTATCGCATTGGGCTCCTCCCATTAAAGACCAGAGATGTCAAGACTTGGAAAGGAAAAGATTCTGTGCACTCTAGTGGCTTCGGGAATCCAAGAACCACCCTATCAAGCAATTTTGTTTCAGGAGACTCAAATTGAGCTCCTCACTGTAAATCTATGCTTTAAAGACACAATAAAAGAAGGCCACCACTAAAAGTTGGACCGAAGATGTAGCCCTGGAGGATAGGGTGAACTCCTTATTAATTGTTGTGTTCTGGAATTTTCTTATTGTGTTTCTCTTACTGTTTTCCATTTTCCAGTGTCTATGTATTTTGCAATATGATCAATCGATTGCCTAAAATGACATAGACACACACCAGCACATGAGTCTGTAATACCTTCATTCATTAATAACTTAAATGAGGTCACTCAAGAGTGATTTTCAGATCAAGTGGTATCAGAGCTCTAGGCTGTAAGGTTAGACAAGCTTGTGTTGGTTTAGCTGTTGAATTATCACTAGGTCAAAGCTCAAATTAGGAGAAGGAGAGTGGGTCGAAACTAATCTTGAAATTGGGAGAGTCTATCCTTGGAAGACAATGTCAGAGGAGGGTTCTATGGGGCGAGACCCTCAATTCATAGATAGTTTCCTAGCCATAAAGTCCATGGTAGAAGAAATGTATAAGGACTTTAGAAAACATAAGGATCAAGATTCATCAGGCTCTAAGCAAGACAAAGGAGAAAATGAGTCACATTTCCATGACCACTCAAAAGGCAAATGGAAAGAGGAAATATTTCTCACACCTCCTGATAGACCTAAAAAGAAAGCATCTTTGATCAAACTAAATGTTAAATTTGATCTACATATATATGATGGAGAGTTGAATGTAGAAAAGTTGGACAATTGGATTAGACAAATTGATGTTTATTGCAGAGTGCAGAATATCGACTCAGACAAAAACAAGATTCATTTGGCAAGCCTACACCCTGGAGGCACTACCTTGGTTTGGTGGAAAGGCAGAACCCAAGCTAACATGAAAATACATGGTAAGACCATATCTGTCTGGAGTGAATTTGTTTCTGCAATCAAAAAGCATTTATATCCATTGACCTATACGCAACAAGCCATGATGAGTTGGAAAACTCTTCGACAGTTGAAAGGGAAAAATATGCAAGGGTACACTCAAGAATTTAGAAAGAGAGCATTGATTCTAGGAATCTCATTAGACTCACCAGAGACTTTGTTGAAGTACATTGGTGGTCTACACAACTACATGAGGCACACCATCCTCATGTTTAATCCCACTAGTATCGATGAGGTATCTATGCAAGCTACTCATCTAGAAGCTAGAGGAAAGAATGGAAGTCCAGAAGTTGGGGGATCATCCCAACCCACTGCAAACAAGAGCAAGGAGAATAGAAAGTAGAAGTGGAAAGCAAGGAAGGCTAACACTACACAGAAAAGCAAGGCTTCATACACTCACTGTAAAAAGGATGGGCATGATGATGAGCACTGTTGGATTCTGCATCAAGCGTTGAGGCCTAAGAAGTTCGAGGGCAAGAAGAAGAAGACTACTGCAGCTATTCAGAAAGATTTGGGGTTAGACTCGGGAGATGAAACAACCATTGCGGCCACAAGTATAAAAGGTAAGAATTCTGAAGCATCTACTGGTAATTCTACACAATCTACCATTGATGAAGAAAATGAGAGGAAAAGACATGAGATTTTTCATCTTCGAGTTATTTCCAAACATCAAAAGATCGATACTTTGTTTGATAGTGGCTCACAAGTAAATTTAATTTCTGAAAAAATTGTAAAGAAATTGGTATTGTCAACTACACCTCACAAGAAACGATACCCATTAGGATGGTTGAATGATAAAGCACAACTACAAGTGACTAGACAATGCAAACTCAAGTTTTCTTTTGGGTCAGCATTTGTAGATGAGGTTGAGTTAGACATAATTCCTTTAGATATATGTGGAATTGTTTTAGGAAGTCCTTACTTGTATGATACGAAAGTTATTTTCTATAGAGCTGAGAACAAGTATCTACTTGTTAAAGATGAAATCGAATACTTTGTAAGAGCTCATAAGCTCAAGAATAATTATACTCTCATAAACTCAGGGCATATGAAAAAAATGATAAATTCATGCAAACAATTCTTACTGATGGTTGTAAAGGAAAAGAAACCTGATAAAACCAATGTATTCGAGGGTTGTAATGCTAAACAGCAAGTTGATTTAGAAAAGGTTGTTTCAAAGTATGATATCTTGTTTCAAGAACCTAAAGGTCTGCCACCCAAAAAGGAAATAGTACGTGATATTATTTTGCAGCAAGATGCTCCATTACCTAACATTGGAATGTACAGGTTGTTTGCTTTAGAGAATGCTGAAATCAAGAAGCAGGTGCAGGAATTGATCGAGAAAGGGTTCATCAGGCCTAGCACATCACCATGTGGGTCACCAATCATTTTGGTGAGAAAGAAGGATGGCTCATGGAGAATGTGCATTGATTATCGAGCACTCAATAAGATAACAATCAAAAATCGATATCCCCTTCCTCACATAGATGATCTTTTAGATCAATTGAAGGAAGTTATTTATTTCTCCAAGCTAGACTTGCACAGTGGATACCATTAGGTCAGAGTTATAGAACAAGATGCATGGAAGACTACTTTCAAAACAAAGCAGGGATTGTGTGAGTGGCTAGTTATGCCTTTTGGCTTAACTAATGCTCCTGCTACTTTCATGAGATTAATGAATGATGTACTCAAACCTTTTCTTGATGATTTTGTTATTGTGTATCTGGATGACATTCTGATTTTTAGCAAAACGTGGGAAGAACACTTAAAGCATGTTCTTCAGGTACTTCCCAACAGATTCTGCCTGCAACCAAAGAATTCATGTCTATTTTTCATGATCAGTGAGAAGAGCACACCATATACCTACTATTTTCTTTTACATTGAAAATTGCAGGTTTCCAATGCATTGGCTCATCAGTAGCAAGGCTAGGTTCCTTATTGAAAGACAGCAAGGGCTAACCAGCCTGCCATAGGGCATTAAATGCCCTGGTACATGCATGGTGTATAACAATATAACACATTGCTTTTATTTTCAATTTATGTAGCCACCAAGACAGTGTGTTATATGGTTATACAGCATGCATGTACTAGGGCATTTAATGCCCTATGGCAAGCTGGTTAGCCCTTGCCTTGAAAGACTACCTTATGATATAGACTTGATTGTACTAGACATATCGTTATAGTAATATTGATCCTTTTTAATGTAGTGTTTAGTTCTATTACAGTTTGTACTATAGGTCAAATTTTAAAAAACTTATCTTTCCAAAGATATAATGTATCACTTTTTATCATAAAAAGTAATCACAATAAAGTTACATTTTGAATTGATATTATACTATTTGACTTTTTATTATTTTTTATAACAAAATACAGACATGCAATTTTTTTAGAAGGTTCATTTCAACTTTAGCAATATGGGAGTTTCAAAATTTGGATTTAATTTTTTCTATGAAAAACAGAAACTATAAAGAAAATAGGAGAGAAAAACAATTCTTCAATTGGCCTCATGCCTTTTCCATTTCTTTCAGCCATGTTTTACTATAATTCAAAATAGCCCAACTATACTCATGTATTCGTTTCTTCTTGTTTCTATAATATGGAAGGCCGTCAACCCGGAGAATATGAAACAAGAAAGTAAGCATCATCATCTTTTAAAGTGCTCAAAAAGCATGCTGATAGTCATAATTATCCAAGGTTCTTGACTACAAATGTATTTTTATTCTTTTAATGTGACTTGGATTCTTATATTTTTCTGGATATATGTTGCAGGCCACATTATTCAAAGTCTTTTGAAGGCCACAACTAAAGCATGCCATCATGTGTGATATATTTATCAAAAACTATAAAAAAAAAAAAATGACATGCTTTCATAAATCATTGATAGTTCTTTATAAATATATCACTCATGATAACATTCTTCGGTTGTGATCTTCAAAAGATGTTGAATATTGTGGCATGCAAGATATATCAAGAAAAATATAAGAATCCAAGTCACATTAAAAGAATCACAATACATTTGTAGCCTAGAACCTTGGGCAATCATGGTTGTTCAACATGCTTTTTGAGTGTCTTAAAGATGATGATGTTCACTTTCTTGTTTCTTCTTCTCCAAGTTGACCACCTTCCATACTACAGAAACAAGTAGAAAGAAAACAGGTGTATAGTTGGGCTATTTTGAATTGTAGCAAACATTGCTAAAAGAAAAGGCAAAGGCATGAGGCCGATTAAAGAGTTTTTGCTTTCTCTCCTCTCTTCTTTATAGTATTTGCTTCATAGATGAAATTGAATCTAAGTTCTAAAACTTCCAGTTTGCTAAATTTGAAATGAACAAATCATTTGTCTAGAAAATATTGTATTTAAAGGCCAAATTGTATTTATGTGAATTCAAATTGTATCTTTATTTTGGTTACTTTTGATGATATAAAGTGATACATTATAACTTAAGAGGGTTAAGTTGTTTTTATCATTTATTTTTCCTACAAATTTTGAACTACACGGATGTGTTGTATATGGTTATAAGTACAAATTGTTATAGACCTAAGCATTGCAACAAAACTAACCAATATCACTATAAAAATATGTCTAGTACAACCAAGTTTATGTCATAAGGTCATCCTTCCATTCATTACCTTGACATCATAAAGATTCCCTCGTCCTAAGGTTAAGGAACGATTTCCTCCTAACACCATAAGATATAATGATCTTAATTTGGAACTCCTCCAATCCCTTTGGCATCCTCCCAATCAACCTCGAAGGGTTAAATCCATGTTAGTTCTTCCCAAAGAACTAACATCAACATCATCAAACCTTAAATTCAACATTGATAACATTGATAACATTTTCAGTGACTTAGGAGGATATGTAAAATATCTAAAATGCATTCCATAATCTTTTTTAATATAAATAAAAACTAGTGTACTAATGATGGAACAAAATGCATTATTAATTCTCAAAAATGCATTATTAATTCTCTCAAAAATGCATTATTAATTCTCATCATTAACAATTTGGGTATGGATTAATTACTTGATCCTTTGTAATGTATCCCACCCCCTTATGCCATCTTAGGTTGTGGGAGTGCTACTTTTTGACTTGACAATGCTATTATGAAGACAGGGTTACAACAACCTCAAAATTTTGTTCTATGTGAGTATCTCAAAGGGGCTTGGCCCTACCAATATAAGGTAAAAAAAGAGAAGCTTTGCATGTCAAACATTATGGAGCCAAGCTCAACCTTCAATCTTAGCTCCAATGACTTAGCAAGGTATGATTGAACATATATATAAGGGACTTCATATGCATGTGAACTTTTACTCATACAATTTTCATAGATACATAAAGAAAATTGTTACCAATCAATCAAACCTTATTGACTTATAGAAATTTGGTTAAATTTGTTTAGACAACTATGATTATCAGTTAGCTAAGCATAAACTCAGTTTCTCATAACTATAAAGGAAGAGTTGTTTTCCATTTATTAGATATTGATAATCCTCTAAAAAAGTTGATCTATATATTTAGAATCCATTATTGTCAACTAAGAATCATAAATTGATCCATAAACTACTATGGATATTCCACTAGACAGTTCATCATAACAAATCTAATAAAATCATACTTAAAAATCCAAAATCCATACTGAGTATTTATTCCTCTTTAGATTTCCAGATCAGTTTATTACTATTTATTGTGTATGCATGCAAATTAATAATTATGAAAAAAATAGAAAATGGCTTAATAGAAACTCACAAACCACGATTGACACAAGATATAACCTAGAAACCCCTTTTGAAAAATGAAAAAAAAAAACAACTGGAAGATGAGGTCGCTCCACTCCTTTTCTCTAAATAGAAAATGGTTTTGAGTACAAAGAAGCAAGCCTCATGGTTCGTGGGTTACTATAGTGCATAAATCTTCTCCATGTACTCTACCCTTATCCCTCTCAACTACTCTACATGTCTGTGGAACAAATGCACTCAAAAAGAAAGGAACCTCTTTTCCTCTTAGTGGCCTAATACAACCCAATAGCCTACTAGTGGTTAGGTTTGACTCCCTCAACTCTTAAATAGAGTTACAATATGGACTCTTTTAGAGTTTTCTTCATCATGATCATGTGGCTAGCCCCTTTTCCTTGAGTAATGTGGGTTGATGTGGCACCTTATGTGAAACAGGTAAATCGAGATTTGAGTGCCATGAATTTTTCATTTGGAATCCAATAGAGGAAATCCTTAGGTCATTGGAAAGGTCTCTATGTGTAAAATAGGAAAAAACGGTGTTGCACTAACGCAGAAAATTTTTACCTAAAAAATGCCATTTGATGCCTCAAATTCTTCTTGAATGTTTCAAACTCCAATTTACCAAATTGGATTCCACCAGTAAAAATGATCCTATGAGTTGATTTCTCCACTTTTTCCACTTTGAAAGAATTGATATAAGTAGGATCTTTTGTCTTCTCGATTTAGCATAGAAGGCTCATAGAGTTTCAGATTCTCTACATTCACAACTAAGTAAATGCGCATGTATGGGGGTAGACTTATTCTACAGGTGTTCTCTCCCACCTTTTCTAGTATCTCAAAGGGACCATGCCGCAAAGCCTTGATTTTCTTACCAAGTCTTTGTAGCCTCTTCTTGTTCAATTGTAACCATACTTTGTCTCCCACCGTAAATGACTTCTCTATTCTATGTTGATCATGCCTAGCCTTATATTTTTCTTGTGACTTCTACAATGCCTCTTGTACTTGTATATGGATTTACCTAATCTTCTCAACAAAATTTTCATCCCTCAAGGCATCCCTTGTAAGATACTCCCTTACTCTTCCTTGACGCCCATATGCAATAGCCAAAGGTGAAGCTTGAAAATATCCAAAACAGGTTTGAAATGGGGACTCACTAGTAGAAGTGTGGACTACTTTGTTATAAGAGTGTTGTATATACACCATATTTTCATCCCAGATCTTAAAATGCTTCTTATTGCAACCCCTTGAAAGTTGAACAAAAGTCGTGTTGACTACTTTTGTCTTCCCATCTGTCTATGGATGGAATGTTGTGGATCTCTTCAACTTCGTGTCCATCTTCTTCCACATTGTAGTCCAAAATGAATTAAGAAATGTTGTGTCCCTTTTTGAGATGATGCTCCTTGATATCACAAAGTGCAACCAAACCTCTCGAAAAAATAAGTTTGTTGCTTCCTATCCACTTATGATCATTTTATACGATATTTATTCACATATATTGTTGAACTAGTAACCTACTATGAACAAGTAGTTATGTCCCTTCCTGGTTGTTTCTAAACCTCTCACAAAGTCCACGGAAATGTTTCCAAGGGATGAGTGGGTACACATAAGGGATGATATGTGCCCTATTTCTTGATACTACGCTTGCTAGTTCAACAAAACATGCATCCCCCTATGAACCCAGCTGCATGTTCTTGCATTTTAGGCCAATATGTATACCTATTCAAGTTGGCCACTTTCTTCCCTACAACAAATTTCCTTGGAAACTGGGAGATGTGAGCATCTATAATCACCTATAATCACTCACCTTTAGGAACACATTACTTATCCAGTGAGCCAAATTGGATCCATGAAAAATAATCAAGATTCCATGATTGTATCAAAACTGGACAGACTTAAAATCTGTGAACAAAGAGCGATCAGCAAGACCTCTGACAGTGGCAGTTTGCAGCCAGCGAGGAGCGACGAGGACCTTGGTCAAAGCGTGCTGACCGAGGCCCATGGAGACTGCGCAGGAGGCAAAACTAGCACTTAGGAAGCCAGGATTGGGAAGAGGAGGCTGTTTCTGATGCGCGATTAGTGCTTACTAGGAAAAACCCCTCGAGAAGGAAAAAGCCCCAAAGTGCTCGGTCACATGGAAGCCAAGAAAACAGTGGGGAAAGTGCTAAGGTGAAAGGCAAGTCCTGCGCTCCAAAACCAGTAGTATATCGGGGGCATCCTTGGGCAGTAAGTGGATTTGGAGAAAAGCGAGCAATTCCATTCAGTGCCAGACGTGTGGCAGGTGGATGAGAGAGAAAACCACTACTCATCTCAAGCTAACAGTCGAGGAAATCAACTGCGCGAAACGAGCAAATTTCATAGGGTCTGGGAGCTCCAGATCTGACGGCGGAGGTCGCACCCGATGGAGGAACCAGATTTGGCAGGGGATTAAGCTGTGGCATAAATAATTCTGAAGTTTGATTTTATGCTGAGATGGTGGGTGAGTCATACCACAGCGTAACTGGAAAACCGAACCAACGAGGAAGAGCTGGCACAGTTCGCAAGAGGACAAGTGGCCACTCCTTGTGAGCCGTTGATGAAGACACAAAGATAGGGAACTCCAAGCAAGCAGTAGCAGGTGATCCAACGGGGGCGAAAAAAGAAGTGAACAATCAGGGACAAATTGGCTTTAATCCATGAACAAACACAGAATAGAGGACACAAAGAAGAGAACAAAGATATAGAGAGAAAAAGTGAATAAAAGACAGTGAAGCAAGAAGCAGAAATACAGAGAGCCGAGCTCACCTAAGGCAGCATCGAGTAGACAAATAGCTTGAGAGGTTCAGTCAATCCCTGAGAGGATCTGTCGGGAATTGAGTACTACATTGGGCTCCTCCCATTAAATACCAGAGATGTCAAGATTTGGAAAGGAAAAGAGTCTGTGCACTCTAGTGGCTTGGGGAATCTAAGAACCACCCTATCAAGCAATTTTGTTTCAGGAGACTCAAATTGAGCTCCTCACTGTAAATCTATGCTTTAAAGACACAATAAAAGAAGGCCACCACTAAAAGTTGGACCGGAGATGTAGCCCTAGAGGATAGGATGAACTCCTTATTAATTGTTGTGTTCTTCTATTTGCTTACTGTGTTTCTCTTACTGTTTTCCATTTTCCAGTGTCTATGTATTTTGCAATATGATCGATCGGTTGCCTAAAATGACATAGACACACACCAGAACATGAGTTTATAATACCTTCATACATTAATAACTTAACTGAGGTCACTCGAGAGTGATTTTCAGATCAAGTGGTATCAGAGCTCTAGGTTGTAAGGTTAGACAAGCTTGTGTTGGTTTAGCTGTTGAATTATCACTAGATCAAAGCTCAAATTAGGAGAAGGAGAGTTGGTCGAAACTAATCTTGAAATTGGGAGAGTGTATCCTTGGAAGACAATGTCAGAGGAAGGTTCTATGGGGCGAGACCCTCAATTCATAGATAGTTTCCTAGTAATAAATTCCATGGTAGAAGAAATGTATAAGGACTTTAGAAAACATAAGGATCAAGATTCATCAGGCTCTAAGCAAGACAAAGGAGAAAATGAGTCACATTCCCATGACCACTCAAAAGGAAAATGGAAAGAGGAAACCTTTCTCACGCCTCCTGATAGCCCTAAAAAGAAAGCATCTTTGATCAAACTAAATGTTAAATTTGATCTACCTATATATGATGGAGAGTTGAATGTAGAAAAGTTGGACAATTGGATTAGACAAATTGATGTTTATTGCAGAGTGCAGAATATCGACTCAGACAAAAACAAGATTCAGCTGGCAAGCGTACACCTTGGAGGAACTACCTTGGTTTGGTGGAAAGGCAGAACCCAAGCTGACATGAAAATACATGTTAAGACCATATCTGTCTAGAGTGAATTTGTTTCTGCAATCAAAAAGCAGTTCTATCCATTGACCTATATGCAACAAGCCATGATGAGTTGGCAAACTCTTCGACAGTTGAAAAGGAAAAATATGCAAGGTACACTCAAGAATTTAGAAAGAGAGAATTGATTCTAGGAATCTCATTAGACTCACCAGAGACTTTGTTGAAGTACATTGGTGGTCTACACAGCTACATGAGGCACACCATCCTCATGTTTAATCCCACTAGTATCGATGAGGTATCTATGCAAGCTACTCATCTAGAAGCTAGAGGAAAGAATGGAAGTCCAAAATTTGGGGGATCATCCCAACCCACTACAAGAAAGAGCAAGGAGAATTGGAAGTAGAAGTGGAAATCAAGGAAGGCTAACACTACACAGAAACGCAAGGCTTCATGCACTCACTGTAAAAAGTATGGGCATGATGATGAGCACTGTTGGATTCTGCATCCAGCGCTGAGGCCTAAGAAGTTCAAGGGCAAGAAGAATAAGACTACTGCAGCTATTCAGAAAGATTTGGGGTCAGACTTGGGAGATGAAACAGCCATTACGGCCACAAGTATAAAAGGTAAGAATTCTGAAGCATCTACTAGTAATTCTACACAATCTACAATTGATGAAGAAAATGAGAGGAAAAGACATGAGATTTTTCATATTCGAGTTATTTCCAAACGTCAAAAGATCGATACTTTATTTGATAGTGGCTCACAAGTAAATTTAATTTCTGAATAAATTGGGATTGGCAACTACACCTCACAAGAAACCATACCCATTATGATGGTTGAATGGTAAAGCACAACTACAAGTGACTAGACAATGCAAACTCAAGTTTTCTTTTGGGTCAGCATTTGTAGATGAGGTTGAGTTAGACATAATTCCTTTAGATATATGTGGATTTTTTTTAGGAAGTCCTTACTTGTATGATACGAAAGTTATTTTCTATAGAGCTGAGAACAAGTATCTACTTGTTAAAGATGAAATCGAATACTTTGTAAGAGCTCATAAGCTCAAGAATAATTATACTCTCATAAACTCAGGGCATATGAAAAAAATGATAAATTCATGCAAACAATTCTTACTGATGGTTGTAAAGGAAAAGAAGCTTGATAAAAACAATGTATTTGAGGGTTGTAATGCTAAACAGCAAGTTGATTTAGAAAAAGTTGTTCCAAAGTATGATATCTTGTTTCAAGAACCTAAAGGTCTGCCACCCAAAAAGGAAATAGTACATGATATTATTTTGCAGCAAGATGCTCCATTACCTAACATTGGAATGTACAGGTTGTTTGCTTTAGAGAATGTTGAAATCAAGAAGCAGGTGCAGGAATTGATCGAGAAAGGGTTCATCAGGCCTAGCACATCACCATGTGGGTCACCAATCATTTTGGTGAGAAAGAAGGATGGCTCACGGAGAATGTGCATTGATTACCGAGCACTCAATAAGATCACAATCAAAAATCGATATCCCCTTCCTCACATAGATGATCTTTTAGATCAATTGAACGAAGCTGTTTATTTCTCCAAGCTAGACTTGCACAGCGGATACCATTAGGTCAGAGTTACAGAACAAGATGCATGGAAGACTACTATCAAAACAAAGTAGGGATTGTGTGAGTGGCTAGTTATGCCTTTTGGCTTAACTAATGCTCCTGCTACTTTCATGAGATTAATGAATGATGTACTCAAACCTTTTCTTGATGATTTTGTTATTGTGTATCTGGATGACATTCTGATTTTTAGCAAAACGTGGGAAGAACACTTAAAGCA
>APFE030596548.1:0-13073 GCA_000404065.3 Pinus taeda
CGGCCATACTTTCCACCATTACTAGACACATCCGACATTGCAGAATAGCTCCAACCCACAGAACTAAATCCAGATTGTATGGAACAAGCTGCAACTGATCGGATCATGGACACACAGATCAAGAACACCCGCCAACAGAATATCCAACTGTACCGAGTTGTCAAAGCAGGCCAACTCCTTCAGCAGGGCAAGTGGTTCACCAAGGAACAGGTTCAGCAGAAGTTTCCTCATCTCATGGGGGAGCTCAACGCAATGGGGACCATTGCTTCCTAAGGGGGGAGGAATGATCCAGGTGGATATTGGTGGCCACCTGCCCAAGTCCACATGGACCCCCACCATTGTCTTTCTCAGCATTTTCAGTTTCCTTAATTGTAGCACAACTTACTATTTTTAGCAGTTTTTCGGGTCCTGAACTTCCGGAGCCGTTTTGAGGCCCTAAACGACGTTTTTTGGGGAATCCGGGGGCAACATGGGTCTGATGTTGCCCGTTCCAACAATGATAGCGCTCGAATAGATCTTTCTAATGAGCTATTGTACGCATCAAACGAAGATCATATGCCAAAGTTATGACCCCGGGAAGTTGATGTACAACCTTACCCCCAAACGGGGCCCACAGTTTGGCGTTTCATCTCCTAGGGTTAGGTTTTGGAATGTTAAGGGTTTTTCATTGTTTCTCAACAATAAATAGGCCTTCGAGCCTCATTGTAACACAGTCAGAGGCATGTAGCCATCACATCTCTTCTCAGAGATAAGCTACCATCGCCCTAGCTAGTTTATTTCCATTTCTAATTGTAAGCATGTTTCAGTATTTTCCATTAATGAAATGAAGGTATTATTTCCGTTGTATCTCTGTGTTTATGGTTATCTCTGTAATTTTTTGCGTTCCTGTTTAAATCCGGATCAATAAGCATCGGAAGGTAAGATCTTGCGTGCTGTGGACCATTGGCTTGATCGAATTATAGGAGGATTTATCATTGAGTTCGCGGTAGACACAACGGTCAGCTACAACAAGGCAGAACGATGCTTCCTCAAAGGACCGCGAGGTAAGTACATTAAATCTTTGAACACTTGGATTAAGATGCTATTGTGTGAAAAGCGGGTTATGCGAATAAATTGATGTTTGGGGCTACGCGAAGTGGGAGGATCTATAGAAACAAAGGTAGCGCAGAGATAGAAAATAACCCCTTGATTTCACCTTGGTGGGAAACTGAGGAAGATCTCGTGAAAGTTTCTCCGAGAAGTGCAGTCAGTGTGATAAGGCAACAAATTTCGCGTCTGCCACCTCCACCTACACCGCCACCAGTCTCACCATCTTCACCTCCATCTCTGCCCACACCACCTCTACCACCACCACAGTTCAATATGGTGAGCACGATAAAATTGTAAGTATTTAGAGGAGTAGGGAATGAAGATCCGGACCTATTTTGGTTCGTGGTAAGGGCTATATGGGAAGCACAAGGAGTCATGGATGACAATATAAAGAAGGCAACGTTGGTAAGTGTGTTGCAGGATTGTGCACCGACATGGTACATTAAGAATTCTAATGACCATCCAAACACAGGGGTCATGGATATCCAGGCCGGCTGTACAAGGAATTTAACAGACCAAAGATGATGCAGCAACTACTCCCAGCTTTTGTCTGAGATATTCAAATGTTTCTCTGGGAAGCGGTTTAGTGAATATATCAGCAACATGTTCTTTGGAGGGAACATACTCCAATTTAACCATTTGTTCAAGCACTTGTTCTCGTAGAAAGTGGTGCTTAATGGGTATGTGCTTGGTCTTGTAGTCCATGACTAGATTTTTCGAAACACTGATGGCACCTGTATTATCACATAGAATGGAGATGGGTGGTGTACATGTGATTTGAATGCCTTGCAATGTTTGCATCATCCAAAGTAGTTGTGTGCAACAAGATGCAGTAGCCACATATTATGCTTCAGCTGTAGATAAGGCAATAGAACTTTATTTCTTGCTGAACCAAGACACTAACTGTGAACCCATATAGAATGCACCTCCACTAGTGCTTTTTTTATCATCAACATTTCCTTCCCAATCTGCATCTATATATGCATGAAGAGTAAGATATGTATCTTTAGGATACCATAGACCAAAGTCTTGAGTTCCTTGAAGATATTTGAATATTCTTTTTACTGCCTGAAGATGTGATTCCTTTGTATTTTCTTGGAACCTTCCAACAATTCCTACTACATGCATGATATCAGGTCTGGTACATGTTAGATAAAGCAGACTTCCAATCATAGATCTGTAGGTTGGTTGGTTTACTGCTAGAGATTCATCGTTAGAAGTACTAAGACTGCATCCTGTTACCATTGGAGTACATCCTAGTTTAGAATCTTCCATTTTGTACTTCTTCAAGATCTGCTTGAGATATTTGGTTTGTGAAAGAAAAATACCATCTTTTGTTTGTTGTACTTGTAGACAAAGAAAATAAGTAAGTTCACCAAGTAAGGACATTTCAAATTCTTGCTACATAACTGAAGCAAAGTTCTGACTCATATATTCTTCATTGCTACCAAAGATGATATCATCAACATAAACAACAATAATTAGTAGTTTATCATTTTCAATCTTTGTATATAAGTTTTTGTCTGCAGAACCTTTTGTGAAACCTTGTTGTTGTAGATATTTGTCAAGGTGATAATATGAAGCCCTTGGATATTGTTTGAGTCCATAAAGAGCCTTTTTGAGTTTTCGTACAAGTTTTGCATCATTTCCGAGAATGAATCCTTCTAGTTTCTCAATATAAACTTTTTATTCTAAATCTCCATTAAGAAAAACTAAATTTACATCCATTTGATATACTTTGAATTTTTGAAAGCTAGAAAGAGCAAGAAACATTCGTATGGCTTCAAGTTTGGCAACAGATGAAAATTTTTCTTCAAAGTCTATACCTTCTTGTTGAGCATACCCTTTACAAACAAGTCTTGCCTTATTTCTAATAACCTCTCCATTTTCATTCAACTTATTCTTAAATATCCATTCTGTTCCTATAACATTTTTATCATGAGGTCTAGGAACTAATTCCCAAGCATCATTCTTTTGAATTTCGTCAAGTTCTTCATCCATGGCCTTAACCCAACATTCATATTTTCTAGCTTCATTTACATTTTTTGTTTCTATGGAGGATAGTAATGCTAGATAACTTGAGGTCCTCGTAAGAGTTCTTCTTGTCTATACTTCAGACCCTTTTTCTCCTAGAATTTGAGATTCTAGATGATTCTTTTGAACATACTTGGATGGAGTCTTTTCCCTATCGGTTGTATCTTCTTTTGGTGCTTCATTGGTTTCTTCCTCTATATCATTTTGATTTGATACAGGAAAGCATTCATCGTGTTCCTCATTGTCATAATCCTTTGTTGATTTCATTTGTTCCAGATTTATGCATGCTTCATCAATTACAACATCAATGCATTTAACAATTTTTTGAAGTCTTTTATTATAACATTTGTATTCTTTACTTCTGGATGAATAACCTCGAAGAATTCCTTCATCTGCTCTGGGTTCAAACTTACCAATTTTTTCATTAGTCCTTTTGATGAAACATTTTCTTCCAAAAAATCTAATGTGTTTTACAGTAGGAGGCTTACCATACCAAAGTTTGTATGGAGTTTTATCGTTATTTACCCAAAGATTCGCTTTGTTGAGAATAGTCACGGCAACAAATGCAGCTTCACCCCAGAAGGTTATAGGAGTTCCAGATTCATCAAGCATAGCTCGAGCCATTTGTTGAACTATTCTATTCATTCTTTCCACTACGCCATTTTATTGAGGAGTTCTGGCGATAGATAACTACCTTTTTATTCCATGTTGTTCACAAAAATCAAAGAATTCATATGCTATGAATTCTCCCCCTCGATCAGATCTGAGACATTTGATTTTTCAATCTGATTCATTTTCAACTAAAGCTTTGAATGCTTTAAACTTTTCAAATGCTTCATCTTTATGATTTAGTAGACCTATCCAACACATCCTAGAAAAATCATCAATGAATAAAATGAAGTATTCTTCTCCATGAGGTGACTTTTTCCTTGTTGGTCCACATAAATCAGTATGGATGATTTCAAGAGGCTTACTTGTTGATCCTTCTTTTTCACTGAAATGAACTTTGGTTTTCTTACCGACTTGACATTGTTTGCATATGGTATTTTTTGGGATGCTGATACCTGGAAGATCACGAACTGCCTTGAGCCTGCATGTTTTTCTTATTTGAGAAAAGCTTAGATGCCCCAATCTTCTGTTCCATAACCAGTTCTCATCTTTTTTTCTTAGATAGCATTGTTTTTTTCCTCCTTTGAGTATGTATAAATTGTTTGGAGTTCTTGTACCTTTGATTACGGTCTTTCCTATATCAAGCTCACAAACCACACATCCGTTTGATCGAAACAAAACTTCATTTCCTTGATCACACATTTGACTAACACTCAACAAGATATGCTTTAAACCATCTACATACAAGAAATTTCTAGCTTTAACCTTTTCTTTCAAATAAAAAAAAACCTTTGCCTTTAATGACAGTTGGTGTGTCATTTCCAAAGGACACATTATTTTCCTTTTCTAAAGCATTATATGAATGAAGTTTCTCTCTATCACCTGTCATTTGTTTGGAGCATTCGTTGTCGACGTACCATTGATTCTCTTGTCCTTCTGCATACAGAGCCATGCTACATCTTTCTGATTGAAATTCCTTCTTTCTCCATATCTTGGAATTCGATGATGTTTGCTCCTTTTGAAGTGTTGACTGAAATTTTCTTCTGCATTCAGATTCTTCTTGACCAAAGTTATTACAAAACGAACATTCAATTTCATATTCAAGAGGGGAAAAGTTATTATAGGAACTTTTCTTGATTCATGTTACACTCCCTTGATTTCGTGCTTCTCTAGTCATGATGGTTTTGTAAGCAACACATTGAGCAGCCTTATGCCCAAAGTTATGGCATGAAAAACATTGTCCATTAAAGAAGTTTTTGCTATCATAGAATGTTTTGGCATTGTTTACCTGTTGGTTGATGCTTCTATTGGTGTTCATCCTTGGAGTAAATTGAGCATGATTTACCTGATGAGTACTTTTAGGCTTTTGTTGACGATTGACATATTGTTCACTGGTCTTTGCTGCATCAATATAGCTTCTTGTGGAGGCTGATGGCTTTTAAGATTGGGATGATTCTTTAGTCTATCCAAGACCTGTCTCTATAAGAGGAGAACATTGAATTTTTATGATTTCATTTAAAGTTTCTGATCCTTTAGCAAATCTAAGATTAAGGGATTTAGTCTTCTCAAGTTATTTTCTTAGACCCACAACTTCACATTCTAGTTTTTCATTTTGCTTTTCTCTTTCAGCGAGTTGATGTGTCAACATATCTATGATTTTTCTTCTAAACAAATTTTGAGTTTTGTGATTTCTTCAAGAAAGTATTCCTCTTCTAAGGCATCCAAAAAATCGTCATTTTCATAAGCCATGAGTTGTTTAGAATCTTGTTCAGTTTCATCTTCATCACTATTAGATAAACCATCACTCTCTTCATGGGTGTAGTAACTCATATTAACAACCTGTTTTCTATTTCCTTTTTCATATTTCTTTCCCTTTTCATATTTATCTTTATGAGGACATTTGGCAGCATAATGGCTGACTCTACTGCAAGCAAAGCATTTGAATGGTAACTGACCTCTGAATCTTCTGAAACCTCATTAAAGTTTCTTGACAAAGTTTGCCTCATCTTCTTCTTCTGAAATATATCCTGATTCATTGTGCTCTTCCTTTTCTTTTCCCTTTGCTGAGGTTTTGAAAGCGACTTCTATCATATCTAAAGGACCTTCTTTCCTAATTTCAAAGGCAGTTAGAATTCCATGAAGTTGAACCACGGTAATAAATTGAAGATCCTACTTCTATGACAGATACTTTTGACTCAAATTTAGAAGACAAATATCTTAAAATTTTCTCAACTAAAGTAGCCTCCTTTATCTCTTCACCCAGATTCTTCATAAAATTAGCAATCTCATATAGACATAAAACGTAACTAGCAATAATCTCATCAATATGCATCTTAAGAGTTTCAAACTGAATTTTGAGACTTTGGAGCTTAACACATTTTACCTGGGAGTCCCCTTCGTAGCTCTGAATGATTTTGTCCCATATCACTTTCGTTGCTTGAGCTGCATGACTTTGACGAATTCTGATTCTGACAAACTTCCCAATAAAGTATTGACTGCTTTGGCATTGGTTTCGTATAACTTCTTACCTTCTGAATCTGTAGGTATTGCTACTGGAAATTGATATCCTCCTTCCGCAATTTCCCAAACATCAGATCTAAGCGACTGAAGATAGGCTCTAGTTCTTATTTTCCAATATACCAAGTTGTTCCCATTGAAGATTGGTGGTCTGATAGATCCCATGCTTTCATGATTGTTCATCTTGAAAGATATTCCTTCAAGCGATCAAGCTTCTTATGAAGGATCTGCTCTGATACCAATCGTTGGAAATAATACTAAGAGGGGGGGTGAATTAGTATTTACAATTCAATAATCTTTTATTTCCCAAACAAATTTATATACGCTACTTCAATGAAGTGAACTTGCATGTGCACACTACTGTGATTAGAGAAACCAACGTATATCCAAAGAACTTATGGTTTAGTCAATTTATCATGTGTTGAACTTGAATCAGTGCATCAGTGACTTATTATATAGTAGCTATGTGCAGTAATAACATAATAAACCATCACACATAATAAACACACATGAAAACCAAGATTTAAGGTGGAAACCTAATGTGGGAGAAAAGCCACCTAATACTGTCGTCTCTCTCTTTTAATATAAATAAAATATGTTTACAATCTTGTACTGGTGCAGAATCATAGTAGTACGTAGGCACCCATCTGCAGAAGGCTACAACCTCATTTCATTTTCCAGCTTCTACTGGAAGGGAGCTACAACCCCCTCGCTCTTGTACTAGCCAATATGTTTACTAGTATGTAGGCGCTGGCCTACAGATGACTTCGACCTTATCTCTTCTTCTAGGGACCACATTTCATTCATTTTCACTCTGGGTGCTCCTGGTACATAATAATACAAAATGAAGGCCTTGTTTCAGCAAATTTTCATACTGGACCCATCAGAACTTTCAAACTACATCAACCAATAATCAGTTAATCTGAATAGTTAGATCACTATCACCAGAACAATGTGTTGAACCCAGAAACCTACATCATCATTAAGAACTAGCTGCAACCTCAAAAATCATACATTAGAATGTATACACTACTTTACTGAACCCAACCTGTGTGTATACGCTACTTCCTTTAACAAAACCTGTGTATACCTTCAAAACTACTAAATCATAAAAACTTATGAATTAGATCTGTATCAACCAATAATATTATGAACATCTACTATCAATTTATAGAGATTTGGAAAGTCAGTAGCATAGAATACCATTCGCACTTAATCAATCAATAAATCAGACACAAACTCCTTATGCATTCAGTTTTAATTTCATATCTAAGAAGACTTCATTGATAGACAGTAGTAAAATAACAACACTGATCAAATAGATTAGTAATTTCTAAACAATAGGCTTTTCTTTTGCATACGCTACTTGGAAGAGTCAGACCTTCCTATATACGTGCCTTTCCCAAGGTGAACCAGTGTATAGATCTATAAATATTACCTCACAACTTTGTTGTTATTCCAGACTTCAGATATACCCAGATCATGACATTTAAAGAATAAAACATGTGTAAACAATCAAATCCAACCCAAACGATATCGGATCATTCAATGATAAGTCATTTTAGGTCTCATGATCCTGATCCAACATTGAATTCACGGTGCATAAAATATTTCAGATCATATCACTATCATAGCCCCTGCAACATAAAATATACTTCATATAGAAGTATTCTTGAGAAACCTTGTGTCACTTGCACACCTTGGACCTTTAATATTCTCCTCCTTATACAATTTTTATCCTTTCTCAATACCTTGGACCAAAACCACACTTAGGACCTGTGGTATTCTTGGACGAGATCAAATAGTCATTACTCCACTCTATATTGTGGGCTAATACCATGGTCTTGACCCTTGGTATTCTTTAGTCTTGTATTTTCTTGATTTTCCAACCTATACATTCTTTTCCTCTTGTGAAAGTGCGTGCATACCTCTCTTTCTGTTCTGTGAACCTGCATGTATATGCCCCTTTGACAAAGTGGACTTGTGTATAGAGCTTAAACTTATTTACACCATCCTTTTCCTTCAACTTCTTCATTATGATCAATAGACCTTGGTTCCAACTTCCTGTTCTTCTATACCAATGCCCTATTACCTCTAAATTGACCTGTTACACTGTGAGTTGCCTTTTATCAAAACTGACCTGACGTGTGAGTGAGCTGCCATTAAGGACAACATAATCATAATGCCAACAGTCCCGTCTTTCATATAGGTTACCCACATGGAGATGAACTGGGTCAAATAAAACCTTTTTCAATCAATTCTTGTATTTATTTTTTTATTTATTCATTCTCTATAATTGACATGTGATACATTCCGATATTAGGAAGAGTAGCATCAGACATCAATTGTATCTCATGTTGTATTTATCGCTTAGGAGGAAGATGTTTTGGTTCTTTAAATATATTTTGAAAAGAATCTACCACTTTAACCAATCTATCCTTAACCGAGATTCACTACCTAAAAAACCATCATGTTGATCCTTATGTTGTTCTTTTACCACCATGAGTACATATCTCTTACTTAAACTTATTAATCGCTTCATCTGATTAAATGAAACTAAATCCAAGTGTGATTTGATTTTATGTTCCCTAAAAATATATTCCATCCCATCTTTCTTAAGGTGATATTTATGCTCTTTCCTATGAAACACTGCATCACAATCATAGAGATAAGGACTTTCTAGCACTACTCCACATATGTCTACTAGAATCACATCTAAATCCACTTCATCAATGTAATTAGTTGTCATGGAAAATTTTAACTAACACTGCTTTGTGACATTAATTTGAGTTTCTTTATTTAGCCAACTTAATGGGTATGGTCTTGGATGATTCTGTGTCTCCAAACCCTATTTATTAACTAAATATTCAGATATTAAATTTGCCTGTGATCCACTGTTAAATAATGTATCTATTTTCTTTTGCTTAGAAGTTAGCCTTATATGAAATAATTCAACCCTTTTATCCTCATTCAGATGATTCATTTTTGAAGGAGATGCAAAAGTACTAGAATTTGAACTAGTGTCAGAAGTTTTACCTGTTGAAAACATTGCATTTATTTTCCCTTCATCACCTCAGTAGGAGCCCAAATCTTGTTGGATCGCTGCATTAGCCTCCCTTTCACGTTTCTTCTTCTGGAACTTCTTTGGTCTAAGTTCTAGGTGAAGTTTCCAACATTTAGATTCATCATGTCTGATCCTTTGGAAATGAGTACAAGAAGGTATTTCACTTTCCTTCTAAGATGTCGCTGATCTCTTTCCCTTCAAATTTCTCTTCCTCTTGATGTGTCTAGATTCCTTGATTTACAACTGCTTAGATTGTTTCTGTTAAAACTTGAATGGTCTGCCACCTGATTCAATATGTATGGCTTGAACACACACTTCATCAAAGTCATCAGGATTAAACATCAATAATGTATGTTGTAAATATGAATGTAAACTGCCAATGTATTTTAATAAAGTTTCACATGTATCTAATGGAATACCAAGCGCCAAATATTTCTTCCTAAACTCCTAAGAAAAATACTAAACATGCTGCCCTTTACCTTGCCTCAAATGATGCCAATCAATAACAGCTTGCTGCATGTATCCCAAAGGATAGAATTATTCCTTGAGAGATTTTAAAAACTTAGACCATGAAGAGATGACTTTACCTTTCCGCTTTACATCTATTTGAGTTTTACTTTCCCACCAGATTAAAGTTGTTCCCCCTATTATAAGTGTAGCTAACTGAATTTTCATTTTATCATTAGAAATGTTATGAATACAACAATACACTTCTAATTGCTTAATCTAGTTACATAACTTTTCAGGATTCATTTTTCCATCATAAATAGGTAGCTCAAATTTTACATCAAGTTTCAAAAGAGATGATTTCTTATGTTCCTTTTCTATTTTAGAATTTGAACTCGAAGAAGAAGAAGAAGCAGATGATGATGGAGATGATGGAGGAGAAGGAGGTTTATCAACCTTGCCTTTCCCCTTGTCCTTCTTTGATGTCTTCAAAGAAGAAGCTGCATCTCTCGCCTTCTTATCTTTGTAGAGTTCTACCAACATCTTCTGCATGCTCAAAAAAACACACTGAAACTGTTCCTCACTCATCTTCACTTCAGGAGTTTCACCAGCATCATATCTTGTCATTGTCGATTTATGAGTGACTTTTCGCTTTCCATTTTCTGGATCAAACTCCTCAAGTGTTCCTTGTCCAGGTCACGACCTTAACCTAGTTAACATTCACTCTAAAAAATTCTACAAAACGCAACCTACTCTAATACCTAATTATATGATCTGATATTGACCATAAACTAAATTGAAGTAGAATTTATTATTTGCCAACAATGAATTGATCGTTAACCTTAAGTGTTGAAGGTGGAAGACTGAAGGAAAGTAGTTGATTTAAGACTTAATAAAGAACTTAAGAAACATAATTAAACATGAATTTATAGAAAAATAGAGATATAAGACATTAAACATTGATCTTGGAGTTCGTCCTTAATGGACTATGTCTCTGGGTCCACTTTCAAGATGGGGTCTGCTTTATTAGGATTGATCGAAAGAGGTATTTTACACAGAAAAAAACCATATTGAATGTGCACACAAGAAATTCTAGTCTCTATCAACATAAATATCTCTCTCCTAATTTTCTAACGCCTATCTCGGTTCCCGATTCCACCTCCGAACGGGCAAGACACACTAAAAAAAAAACTTCCTCTCTCTCTCAGAATCTGAGTACAAGTATTCAAAACCTCTAATGTCCTTTCCCCATGAACAAAAGGTTGAATTTATAACTCCTTAGGTTCATTCAAACTCTCTCTGGCTAAGATAGGCATGAATGTGTTTCATTGAAGGTTTATTGGCCTTGGTCTTGTCACATTGTGACATTAGGCATTAGTTACATGGTGGTTGAATTAAAATAGCATAAAACCAACAAAAGAAACCCAAAATAAACTTTGGATTAGCGCTGGACCACTAACAGTCTAAAAACGACGTGAAATAGTTTAACTATTGGCATGTGACTAGGTGGTCTAACCGCTAGCGGCCACCTGGTGGTCATCTTGAGTGGTTCCGGCTAACAGCACGGTGACTCCTATTCACACGAAAATTGTTTGCAGTGGCAGTTTCACTAACCCTCTACGTAATATCCGACAGTTCACATCCAGGTTCCGCTGTGGTCTAAACTGTTGTGACCAGGCTATCAACTACCTCTATGTTCACATGTGCATTCTCTGACATGGTACCGTTGTGGTTAGCCCCCACACTTAGGGATTGTTTATGTTTTGTTTGCATTGGTTTTAGTACAAAGTCTGAAAGGTTTAGGTATTAGGTTTATAACATAGGTTTTTGCATTAGGTTTTGTACCATAGTGTTTGCATATGTGCTAGGTCTTAGTGCTTATCCACTTATGATTACGACCTTAGATTTATTACTTAGCATAGGATTAAGACCTTATTACATCACCATAGTAAAACCATTACAAGAACATTGTCCCAGTGAAATTCCACCATGAAAAATTTAACCAACACCGGACATTGAAGAACATTGGCAAAGCTAATGAAGCTAAAGATGACCTGAACTCTCTAGATACAATGGAATAGTCCAGAATGGATGCAACATATGTTAAAACCAAAGTAAAGGGGGATTACCCATCCACCATCCAACAGAGTAGTCCACAATATATGTGATGGTAGTTATAACCAATAAGAAAGGATGGTCTATCTAGTATCCTATGGAGTAGTCCACAAGGATGAGACAACAATGATAACCAATACCGCACATTTCAAACAAGGTAATTACTAAAACAACTGAAATAGTTCACGTGTCTTAGTACATGTGAAACAAGAATGAATTACAAATGCTTAAAGAATAGCCTTACAAACATCTACAAGTCATGCATCGAAACATTATGGCATGAACAAACTTATATATTAAGAAAAAGTTCCAAGACACATATTTACATCATACATCACTAGCCCCAGTAGTGGGACATTAGAGCCACTCCTTACTCCTCAAAGAACTAACTGAAACTCTCTATTCTTCATGGGAGGAGCCAAGGTGAAAATTCCTTACTCATACAATGAGGGGGTTATATATAACTAAGGCCGATGCTTGACCCTTGTGACTCTTGGACTACCCTCATGACTGTTCAACTTCTTATGACTTTTCAACTGACATGACTCTTCATATTCATGTGTGTCCATTGGAATTCCACTTTACATTACATTCAATTTACAACACATATGGCCCATAATAGTGATGTGGCCTTTGACAACTCATGACATGACTTGACATGAAATTATTGTAGAGCCTCTAACCTACACCTCATCATTCACTATTATCTACTGTTTTTCATCACCTATCTCTCTCTTTCACCTCATTTTCCCTGTTAAACCACCCAGATCATTACATTAGATGTCATTAAGCATGATCAAGTGAAATTTGCTAATGTGTGACTGTTCTGTTTAGATTTTGACATATTTACAGGCATTCCGCATCTCTCTGCCGATTCCGCAGCTATCTGATGATTCCACAGCCATCTGGAGATTCCGCAGCCTTTTTGTTGTTCTCAAGGTTCCATGTGTCATTTTGCCAAACGAGCCACATGGGTACTTAGGTATCAAGGTGCTCGAGGTTCCTGTGCCATTTGTTCAATCATCCACGTCATCCATACCTCCGGTCAAACAGGGGCAAGATCCGGTCAACGAAGGCAGCTAACGGTGATACATAAGTTGTTTGGTCACGTCAGTTCAGACGGTGGCATGCCCGTGTTTTGCAGGACGTGGGGAACATAATCTAATCTTGGATTTAATCCCCATGACGACCAAGACCT
>APFE030596562.1:0-10674 GCA_000404065.3 Pinus taeda
AGAAATCAATGAAAGGTAGCACCTAGACAAGAAACAAAGGTGTGTAAGTTAACCAAATATCTCTATGGTATAAAATGGGCTCCTAGAGCCTGGTACATAAAAATTGATGAGCATTTTGCACAGCACGGCCGAAAGAGAAGCCCTTATGATCCTAACCTCTACTGCAAAGATCAAGGGGGGATATTGTGATCATCGTTGTGTATGTCGATGACTTAGTAATCATAGGTAGTTATGAGAAGAGAATTTTGGCAGGATTTGAAAAGGTCCTTTGACATGACCGATCTTGGTCTATTGCATTACTGTCTTGGTTTGGAGGTGTAACAGACACATCACCGGATATTTGTATATAAAAGAAAATATGCCAAGACACTTATTGAGAAATCCCATATGAATGGCTGTAAGCCCATGCAAACTCCCATGGAACCAGACCTAGAAGGAACCACACCTCTTATCATTCAAGTGACACGTTAGTTACAATGTGGCACACAAATAAGTAAAGTAACATGGAACTGGCACTTGCCCCCATTAATCTAATGGATTCAAAAACATCTGGAGGTGTTGAAAACCATGGCATTCACCTTAGTTCAGTGGTTTTCGAATGTGTTGGTGGATAGGGTGGAAAGTAAAGGGGTAGATAATGTCCATTTGCTCACCGACGTGATGTGCAAGTTTTCAGAGGGCTAGCTAAAGGAGGAAAGCCAAAGGTTGGTAGAGAGAGATCACTCCACGCCATTAAGGCAAGTTGATAGAGAAGGGGTGGGCCCGAATCAAGACAGTGATCTAGCTGTTCATACGAACAAATAATCCTTCATTATGGACATACTTAGGAAACGAGAAGGGGTATGTGTCTGCAATACAAGGATAGAGTGATGGTTAATCATGGGAAGGAGAGGATTTCCCCCATAATAGATTGTTAGTGTGATCGTCTCATTAATAGGAGATGTGGCAAGAGGAGTGGGAAGGTACGAAATCAAGAGGGGAAACATACAATAGCAAGGTCAGGGTGATTATGATTTTGAAGAAACCGCTCGCAGGGGAAAATGAGAGGAAGGACGTCCACAAGTACACACGAATGAACAACAACATCACTAGTAGGTCAGAGTTACTGAAAATGGACAGGGAAAGTACTTAAATATCGGTGAGGCAAGTCTCATTTGGGGTGTCATCTTTAAATCATAGCTAGGGAGCAGGCTTCATCGACATAAGGCAAAACACTGAAAGGTGGTGTAATTGTGAGTTGGTGATAGTAATTTCTATGAGGGAAATTCAGTTATCAAGGAGTGCAATGAGTAAGAGCTAGAGTGATGCTAGTAGGCCAAGAGGTAGTTCCCGAGCGGATGCTCAGGGCTTTGAGTTTTGCAAACAGACATGCATGGAGGAAGCAACGGAGGTTTTTGCTAAACACACACAAAAGGGAAGGATATAGTGGAAATCTGGGAGAGTGAGGTTCGAAGACATTGTAGGGCTATCTTTGATGGTAGAATAGAGGAGGAAGGAGATTAGATCATCAACACAGGAAAATCCAAAACATAGATGACTGTGTACCAAAAGACCTTGGAGACCGCTTGGCATGTCAAGGCTCTAGTCGAAAAGCTGCAAGCAGAGGCAGCAGAATAGAGGAAAAAGAGGCAAATCGAGATAGAAATCGAGTTAAAATCTATAAACCAACACCTAAAAGGAATTGAAGAGGCTCTCAAGGGTTTGGTTAACATAGATAAATTGCATGTTGGCAGAATTGGGGATCTTAACAAAATGTTCTCAATCTATCTAAATTATATCGATAATGTGGATATATTGATGGATGTAGAAATAGGAGATTTGGCCCACTTGAGGAAGTATCGAGTTCGAGAGGCTTGTGCTGCAGGCAGCTGTCCACTGGCAACCCTAGAGGCTCCAGCGACAACCCTTGTGGAGGACCCAACAATGGGGCCAACGACAATAACAACTCCAAGCAAATAATATTGTGTTAGTTGATCATGGCATCGACCAATCTTTTGTTTAGTTTTGTGTTATGTTTATATAGGTAGTATTGTAGTTATTTTGTCAAGTTTAGGTCTGAAGATCAAAGCTATATAGCTATTCAGATAGGCAGACCTACATATAGTAGTAGTGGGAAGGGGAACTTTTTTGAACTATATAAGGGAAAGTAAAGACAGAAATATCTAATGGCATGCCTGGTTAAATGTGTGACAAAGAGTATCTTCTTCTACAATTGGTTTGGTAAACCAGCTACTATTTTTGTATTGTATGTTTATTTAGTAATATATTGAAACTTTACTAACTTACAAAAAAGTTATCTTATTATCTTTCCCTTTAATATATTGTATATTAAAAATCTATGCTACATATTAAAAATATATGCTACATATTAAAAGATATTAAACTCTTAGAAACTTAATCTTTCTTATAAATATGAAATATTTGATATGATAAACATAAAATTTTATGTAAAAAAATAAAAAATAATATTTGTATTAAAATAATAGCAATCTTCGATATATTTTTTACCATTTTTTACCACTGGATGATGTGGAAAGAAATTTGATGAGGAATTTGATACCATATAAACTGAAAATTTTAATTACTAAGTCAACTATATGGGGTTATCAGGTTATCTTCCTTTTCAGTATGTTCTGTTCAAGGAGACATGTTTTGTATGAAAAAAATCAAATTTAAAAATAATTAAATTTTATTACTGAGTCAACTATATGGGGCCTATCTTACCTTTCAGCTATTTTGTATTAAAAAATATAAAGAATTTACAAGAATATTTGTTTACGAGGTGTTTGGAGAAATTTGATCTCTCTTTCAAGGCCCAACAAGGTTCAAATGGATTTGCTCTAATGCAAGTGAGGACTAGCTTCATTTCGAGATAAGGTTTCCAAGGTGTGAATATGCGAGGAGTGTTTACCATTCCACCATCGTTGTTGTTATTGCAGAGGAAGATGTTTCTCTACTCCTTTACAGTTTCCATTCTCATCCTCTTTTCAAGTGTTATAAGGAAAAGCAGATAAACAGAACAATAAAACTAACTGGGTACAATGGCACATAGAGTGAATTCCAAACAAATGACCATATTTCAGCACTCTTTTCACTTGTAATAGAAGATTGTCTCAGTATTGAAATGTTGTTAACTCAAACTATTTAGTAATTCAGTTTTCATCTCCAATTTAATAAGTGCATTGTATTTGCAATTCCTCATACAAGTAAATACAAGTGAATTTAGATTGTGGATACTTTATTAACCAACTTTGGAATTCAAAAGTCATAGGCAGTAGATATGTTGTGGCTCTTAAAACAGAAAATTTAAACAATAAAAATATATAAAGTTTCAGGAAAAATAATAAGCATTCTATCCAAATAATTATCGCTGGAAACAATAAGCTCAATTGTTTTGAATATCGTTGGCAACAATAAACTCTTCAAACCCCCTTTATTTGGGTAAAGAAAACGTGCAATTGAGACCACACATGTAATTAACCATTTAACTATGATTAATTGGTATTTCCTGATCAAAATTTATAAACATTTATCAAATACCATCACACAAATGGCATGGTTAATATCAACAAAAGGCACGGCTATTAGTGTAGCAACGATGAAGCATTTGGCACACGAAGAATATAGCAATGCAGCAGCTAGATAGAGTATTTGAAAATGAAAAATAGGAGATACTAGAATTCGATATGTGATATCAAATTCCTAGTACCCTGCGTACCCCTTAGGACTGTCATGCTTTGTAAATAGGTCACCATAGGTTTTGACTGAGCCTGATTATGAGTGGATCCTATGTATTGTCTGACCACAGATGAAGCAGCCTGAGGTTTCATAGGGTGGTGATTCTGCTTTGAGTTGGATGAAATGAGTCTTAAAAATGATTTTTGATTGTCTTTTGGAGTGCCTTAGGCTAAATGTAAATCTACTAGCATGAGTTTCATTTTACGGAGGAAGAGCTCTCATATAAAAAGTGCTACACATCACAATCATGGTAGCTGATGAGGGAGGATAGGGAGCCTCTAGAATCTCTAAACAAATAGTATCCGTCCTTGATCTCATGACTGACATGGCATAGTGATTCAAGCAAAGTCTACAGATCCTATTTTTCCTGTCAATCTAGTATTTTCCCTTGGATTTAATCTGATGTGAACACATTTGAAACTGGCACATAGGAAATCTCAACCCATGCATGATGTGAAGCTGTAAGAAGCCAGGGTGGAGAATCATCTCGATTCTCATCTTCGATACACAGAAAGTGTCCATGGTTCAGGTGAGTCTTGCATGCCAACTCTCTAGGAGGAATGATCCACATGATGTGAAAATAGTGACAACAACGTAAAGTTATGATCTGGCACATACCTAATAAAACAAACAGAAAGCCTAAACACATACCTATTTTAGGAAAAAACTATGGAAGATCGGCCTCACAGAAAAAAAATGGAATTAAATGCAGAGCTTAGAAAATAGAGCATTTATCAACCAAAACAGAGCTTATAAAATAGAGCATTTATCAACCAAAATTAAGACATCACATCTGTAAAATGCCAGCCATTGTACAATTGTTCTCTTCTTAAAAAAGTACCATACGAGTATTCCAAACAAAAACTGTGGGGATTTTTGTTCTATATCAATAACATCATTTAGTCCAATTGCCAAAAATACTAGTTGGATTTGTCCTAAGCTATGTGGCCTCAACTAAACAGGTCATGAAGAGCAAAATGTTGGACTTATGTTTGAATCAACCTTCACAACAAAGACACAGTGAATTATTTCATTCGACTTATGTCTCGATTTGTAGATGGAAATGCAGTTTGTGTGGAGAACTAGTGTAGTAAGGGTATCTCAGATGCTGAGCTTTGTCTATCTCATGATAGCTACAATGGTCATAGAGACAAACTATGAACAGTGGAACTGACAAAGACATTGTTTGAAAGAAACCAGGGGATGGGGCCTATGATTTTGTGAAAAAATAAGACAGTTACAATTTTTGTAATAAAGGAAGTAGCCTTCTAAAATTTTGACCTATGATGGAACTTGGTTGTGATCCTACATTGATTTGCCTTACATTAATCTTGTATCATGAAACATGATTGACATGACGTCATAGTGACGATTGAAAATCATTAATTACTATGAGCTTGCAACTACAAGTGGAAACAAGAATCAACAAAGGAACAACCATTCTAGGCCAAAATCAAACCTCTCAAGGATCTATCAGTAAAGGAAATTGTCGCACCTTTGCTAAGAAGTAAACCTCACCTAAAGCCTTCAATCATGAAGGTCATCTAGAAGAAGTGCATAGCACTCTAACCAAATATCTATCAATTCTTGTGAAAAATAGAAGCAAGTATACAAGCAAAATAAGAAAAATAACATGATATATTGATTGCATTAAATCAGGATTTTGTGAAGAATGGTTCTACATATATGAATGCTCGATGAGAAATTCTCCTTGCCATCATGAATTGGGTAATTTGATGCAATGAAGGATGATACAACTAGGACTATGATGACTCAGACCTTTTCTGAAGTTGTTGCCTCATCTGACTTCAAGAAAGGCTTAAGAGGGAGCCATAAAATCTTTAATGACTGTTCTTGTCCGATGATTCCTGATGAAAGGCATGTCTTGATAACTGAATTTGATATAAGTTACATGATTATGACTGGATAATTCCAGCACATGGACCATATGATTAAGAGAAGGTTGCATATAGCTCAATGCTTATGTTTTAAGTAAGCTTACCTTTTAAGCATTGTGAGGGAGATGTGATGTTATAATATGATGTCTAATGACTCTTGTTACTTAAGAAGTAGTATGATTAGCTGACTTTCATGCATACATGAATAACGGAGTGTTGATAGCTTGATGGATATACTTCGAACAAGAATTATTTTCCGATGTTCAGAGGAAGATATGATCTGACAGATAATGATTCCCCAAATTATCTGACTTCCAAACTTTCAAACTAAGTGCACTTGTCAGTGCCCACTCAATACTATTGTTACTTCCACCCACTGATGCTTAGAAATAAACAAATATTAATTTAAAGAGAATGGATCTATGAATAGGTTGGGATAGAAAGCTAAATAGGCTTGATTATGGTGAAAAACTGCATGGTTAGGTGTCCTTTGAGCCAAGAAGCCTTGCAATGGTGATTTGACCTTCCTCTGAAGTCTTCGTTACTAGGTATAAGCCTTATAGGTGAAAATTAATGCCATGTGATTTCATTTCACTATATTCAATGCCACTTCTTCACCCTCTCACCTTATGCAATGAGCAAATGAGGAATTTGTCATTATGACCAATGCTCATGGGAGATGGGTCACATTGGATAGCTTTATATTCTAGAAAATTCCCTTGACTCAATGAGTGCATGAAAATTTTCTCATTATGACTAATACTAATGGGAGGTGGGTTGTGCAGAATGACTTAATATTCTTGCAAGCTCATTGTAACCTGATACAATGAATAGATGAGAAATTGGTCCTTATGATTAATGGACCTTAAACAAAAGTTTTGTATCATTACTTGGGTCAAACTTATCAGTCCATTCATCACTACAATTACACAATATTAGAAACATATAAACACCTCAAGCCTCTAAGAAAAGAATATGGTGTAAACTCACTGACTCCAGAAGACAATGATACTATAGGCGAGCATCAGAAATATGATGTAACATCCAATGGGAAAATATGTTTTACACGAAATCAAATGCAGCCAGAGTATTTTCTAATGTTAGAACCCTGGAAAATTATGGAAGGCGTACTCGTTCATTTTGATTAAAGGTAAAAATACTGATTGTAATATAGTGTAAGGCAATTCCAAATATTTCTTAATTGGAGATATAATACACTTTGTATTAATATGTGTCCAAAGGTAAACAACTACATTCATAAATGAAAGAAGGAATTCTATGAACTATTCAATACTTCCTAACAACTATAACCCATTCCAAAAATTAAAAAATTCTATTTTATCTAAGGATACTAAAAAGAAAATGGAAGAAATAGGTGAGTGAACTGACAAAAAAAATTAAAACAGGTTCCCAATAAGGTATTCTCAAAGGGAATCTATGCAAGTTCATTCGTATTCTAAAAGTATACAAAGACATGAAAACTTTCTAGTTATGATAAATAAATGTCTTCCAACTATTTGAATCATGGTACAATCACTACCTTGACTACTTTAAAGGGAATTCACTACTCAAATGGATTTGGTTAGCACTCCCTAAATAGGATTGTGGGAAGATTTGCTAGTTCAATACTAAAAGATCCTATATCATGGAATCTGACAGTCCTGCTATTTTTTATGCCTACGATCTGAATTTATTCCTCAAGCCAGATGGGATTAGGAAGTCTCATCCTTTTACTGTCAATATTCATCTGGAAGACAAAGTTATTGACATATGTGATGGATATTCCTTGGTAGACAAACAAAGAGTATGTTATAAACACACAATTATTGAAGCTTTAAGTCAAACAAATCCATTTCCACCTATAGATAGCTCTATTGTTGACAATAATAAAGTTGGACAGCCCCAGAAGATTGATTAAACCTGTAAACCCTCAATGACATATACAACTACAGTGCTGAGAATGAAAACGATGTCAAGAAAATCATTGATGAAGAATACAGGCTTGACCAAATAAAAAATTTCTCTTTGGACCACATCAAATGCAAATATGTTCTCTTCTCCATGAACATGTGGACAATCATTCATGCACTAGATTTTTAAAAGGAAATGTAGACAACAAACCTCTAACAAATCCACATGAAGTCAATGCTGAGGGACAATTTTGGGGCCTGGAAAAGGTGCACTCACAGGGATTAAATCACAGTGAAGAGAGGCTCCTTCGCTATCCCAAAAGAAGGTTCTTCATCATAGCAAGGAGGCTTCCATACATTGTCAAAGGAAGCTCCAAAAGAGCCCTAGTTGCAGTTTTCTATTCACAGCTAAGACGCAATCAAAGGGAGCCTAAATGAACCCCTAATCCACAATAAGAAAGAGACTCAATACACAGTCCTAAAGGATGTGTTTTAGGTGTTTTTCAAGTAAGGAGACCTAGCACTTCTTAGTATTTCAGTGGCAACATGATGATGACAACATTGTGATTGAAACTATTCCTGAGGACCATTTATAAGGTTGGTAACCTACAGTCATATTATATTAATGAAATCTGTCCTAGACCAAAGTTCAAATCAATACACTCAGATTGAGTCAAGTCCTTGTACGACTTATACTACTGCATTGATAGTATTTGTTGACTCAAGATCATAGGCCAGACTTGCTGCTAGGCTAGACCACAGGACATAGCTAGCAGCAAAGGTATTGACCTGAAAGCGTGACAATGGTGGAGCTGCACCTCTAGGTCATGGATTGGTAACTGACAAAAAAAATAAATTTAGACCGCTTCAGTCCAATCCTAAAAAAAACTTATTGTAGGCAAACAAATTTGCAACTAACCAACCAATGTCAAATGAATTTTCAATGAAATTATCAAATGTACTACACAAATTGATGATATATATACGAAAAATAGAGCATTTATCAACCAAAATTAAGACATCACGTCTGTAAAATGCCAGTCATTGCACAATTGTTCTCTGTTTAAAAAAGTGAGTACAATGAGAAGTACCTGTATTTTTCATGAACTCTAGCTTCCAAAAGAGGAAAATTTGAACCCTGCTTGTAAATATCAACAGTTGTTCTTCTGAAAATCAAACAAAATCGTGCATGGAAGTAAGTTTAACAGTGCAGTTTTGGTGGGATCAATCTGAGATCAGAACTGCTCTATTTATACTGAGTGATGATCTAATCAGATCAGATGATGGGGAGGGGTCAACACTTAGTTTATTATGAGCAACTTTATTCTTACTAACCATTTTCAGTTACTTCAACACCCTACATTTACTCACAAAATCGTGCATGTATTTGCTGACAAAATAGTGCAGTAGATGCAGGTTGGTATTTGGAATGGAATTGTAAGTAAAATTTCCATTTGAATGCATAAAAAATCTTTTTTTTTTTTTTTTTATTAATATCAAATAAGGAATTTAGAAATTACTAAAAGAAAAAAATTAGAAATTTTTCCCTATTTCAAATAAGGAACTAGTTCAAATAAAGAATTTAGTGGTTATTAAAAAAGCCAAAAGTAGAGTTTTTTCTTTATTTCAAATAAGGAAATTAAGAATTTATTAATTACTCCCTATCACTATTTTTCTAGCAATATATACTTGTCTTATATAAAACCTCAATTAATAGGCTTGGTAACACCCCTGAAATAATATTTTCTCTCATTTATTAAATTTTATGTATTTCCACTTTTCAACTTGAGTCACAAAGAAATAATAAATCTAGTTAATATGCTAATATCGAGGACAAGTTTGACATGGCATCTAGGTTAGTTGGGGCATTTTGCACAATTAGGAGATGGGGAGCACTATTTGACATCATTATAAACCATAGCTATATAGATGTTGTATGGGTGTTAATGTGAGGATAATTTTGCCCCACAAGGATGGCTTTGTTGGGGGCCTTGGACATCATCTAAGGAGAAACACCATTATCATCCCAGGGCATACGACTGGTTTTGGTTGGTTCAGTAATAATATAGATTATGCACATGGTACAAAACCACCTCCCAGTGCCTCTAAGGTGAATGATTGGCCTAGTGGTGCTCATCGCCAACATCAAGGTTTCTTGTTGGTGGCTAGTGTCCTACTTACTAATGTCTACTACCCAATATTATGACATTTTTATAGGTCGATGTACCAACAACTAATACATTGCATTAGTGTTGGTTGACCTTGAGGTGTCCTTGATACAATTAGCCTGAAATTTGACCTAGACTTGATGGACTATAGTCCCCAAATATGGAGTGAGAGTCCTTGATCCCTCTATCTCGATGAGCTAATGAATAATGTAGGATGATATGCTAATATCAAGGACAAGTTTGACATGGCATGCAGGTTAGTTGGGGATTTTCGCACAATTAGGTGATGGGGAGCACTATTTTCCATCATTATAAACCATAGGTATATAGATGTTGTATGGGTGTTAATATGAGGATAATTTTGCCCCACAAGAATGGCTTTGTTTGGGGCCTTGGACATAATCTAAGGAGAAACACCATTATCATCCCAAGGCATACGAGTGGTTTTGGTTGGTTCAGTTTTCCAACATGACTTCCTAAGAATAGTAAATCCTCCTTACTACTATTGCATGGTGATCTAGGAAACAAGATCTGGGTTTTTATTGCTTATCGGAGGGAAAGCATTCCTCCACTCAAGGAGTTTTCCTCCTATCCACTTGTACAAACAATAGGCTTGAGTAGGATAATACGATTAGAAGAAAATCATAGGAAAACATGTGAATAATATGAGAGGTTTAGATTCCAAGATTTTTTTGTAACTTTGTCATCTACAAAGTTACAAACAACATGTTTTTTAATCGAGGTGATATTTGATTTCAATGCTTAGTTTAGCTTTCTTCTAAGGTTTTTAAGTTTCCTTGTGTTAACTTGGCCCATTAACCTAGGCGGTCAATATCCCTCTTGTATCATTTATGTTCACGTATTTTTTTATGAGCAATGTTTTCTTATAGCTTATCTTAACATTTGTTGATGATAGTTGTAGCACTCTTACATTAGTTAGATAGAATTTTTACTTGGAAT
>APFE030596565.1:0-41502 GCA_000404065.3 Pinus taeda
TCTCATGAAGGAGTTAAGGTAGACCCTAGCAAAATTAAAGCCATTAAGGAATGGAGAATCCCCACATCCATAAAGCATCTGTGAGTATTTCTCGGGTTGATAGGGTATTATCGCAAGTTTGTTAAGAATTATGGGAGAATAGCAGCACCTCTAATAACGATATTGAAGAAAGATGCATTTTCATGGACTTCAGAAGCAACAAAGGCCTTCGAACATCTTAAAGAGGTAATTTTCCAAGCACTTGTCTTAGCTACACCAGACTTCAAGAAAACCTTTATTGTGGAATGTGATGCTTCAGGAAATGGAATTGGTGTTGTCTTAATGCAAGATGAAAGACCCATTGCTTTTGAAAGTCGTCCAATCAAAGGAAAGTTTTTACACAAAGCTATTTATGAGAAGGAAATGTTGGTAATACTCCATGCACTTAAGAAATGGCAACCCTACCTAATGGGAAGACACTTCAAGGTAAAAACAGATCATCATAGCCTTAAATACTTTTCAGAACAAAGATTATCCTCTGAAGAGCAACAAAAGTGGGTCACAAAGATGTTGGGTTATGACTTTGAAATCATCTACAAAAAAGGGAAGCAAAATGTGGTGGCAGATGTACTCTCAAGAAAGGATGAGGATGTGGAAGCGTTGTTGTGCGCCATTTCTATTATCCAACCAGATTGGATAAACGAAGCACGGGAGGAATGGAAGAATGACAAAGAAGTGTGGGCACTTATTCGAAAATTACAACAAGATTCTAGTACGTCTAATACATTTAGCTGGAAAAATGATTAGCTATGGTACAAAGGTCGCTTATACCTCTGTAAGAATTCCCAACTAAAGAAAAGATTCTTATGGAATTGCACACTTCTCCCTTAGGAGGGCACTCAGGATTTTTAAAAACTTACCCACAGGGTTAAGAAGGAATTTTTTTAGGATGGCCTTAAATCAGATATTCAAAAGTTTGTGGCGGAATGTTTGGTTTGCCAAAAAAATAAATTTGAAACAATTAAGACCCCAGGTCTATTACAACCTTTATCCATTCCAAGCAAACGTTGGGAGGAGGTTTCAATGGATTTTATCACAGGTTTACCCAAGTCTGAGGGAAAGAGTGTCATCATGGTGGTAGTTGACAGACTTACCAAGTATGCACACTTTTGTGCATTATCACATCCATTTAAAGCCAGTACAGTTCTACTGCATTTATGGAAACAATTCAAAAGCTACATGGAAACCCAAAGATTATTGTAAGTGACAGAGATCCCATTTTCACTGGAAATTTTTGGACAGAATTATTTTCTTGTCTTGGTACTCAGTTAGCTCATAGCTCATCTTATCATCTCAATCTGATGGGCAAACTGAGATAGTAAACATATGTTTGGAAGGATATCTTCGTTGCTTTGTATCTGATAAACAGACACAATGGGTTAAATGGTTGCCTCTGGCTGAATGGTGGTATAACACTTTCTTCCATACTACAACAAAAATGACCCCATTTATGGCACTTTATGGATATCAGCCACCATCCATCACATCATATTTAAGAGAAAATTCTAAGGTTCAAGCAGTGGAACATCACATCGAGCATCAACAACAAGTTCTCCAACTCATAAAGGATAACCTTGTGTTGGCATAGAATAGAATGAAACAACAAGTAGATAAACATCGTGGAGAAAGAAGTTTTGATGTAGGTGACTGGGTATTCCTACGGCTACAACCATATAAACAAATGTCCCTCAAGCAAGCTAAGAAGGATGATAAATTATCACCAAAGTATTGTGGTTCGTACAAGGTGTTGCAAAAGATTGGTACTATGGCATACAAATTGGAGCTTCTTGCAGCTTCTCGAGTGCACCCAGTTTTCCATGTTTCATGTTTAAATAAGGTTATAGGCGACAAGCTCCCAGTTAAAACAATATTTCCAAAACTTGAAGAGGAAGGAAAAATTATATTGGAACTAGAAGCAATCATAGAAACAAGAACTCTACAACTACGAAATCAATCCATTTCAGAGTATCTCATCAAGTGGAAGAACTTATCCGCTGAAGATTCCACATGGGAGGATGAGAATTTTATACATAAGCATTGAGGACAACACTTTTTTGAAGGAGAGGGGCATGTTAGGTCCCTATAATACTACTGATGCCCCCATTACTATTGTAGTTGTATCCCTTATTAATATTGTTGTGCCCCTATTGTCCCCATATTTTTATTACTGTGCCCCATAGAATCCCTCTATTGTTATTTTTGTGCCTTTAATATTAAATATTGTTAGGTGGCTTGGTTATATTGTGACTCCTTAGACTCCTATATATAGAAAGGAGGTTTTTTCATTTGAATCATCCAAGAATTGTTCATTTATGTAATGTAAAGGAGGTTGCCCCCTAGAAGAGGCTGAATTCTATGGTGTTGATCTATCTTTTCTATCTTTTTGTGAGCTGGTTTCATAACAGATACTGAATGTGTTCAAGATCTGATCAAACAAATTGACCTTTCTAGCAAAGAAGAATTGATGTTTTGGGCATCGAGGCTTCTAGTTTAAGAACCACCAACCCTTCTTATAACCAATAAAAACACACAAGAATTGATGTTTTGGACACCGGGGCTTCCAGTTTAAGAACCACCAACTCTTTTTATAATCAATAAAAATACAAAAACCAACCACCAAAACGTACAGAGATAAAATCAATGACTGCTCTTTATTGATCTGTGCAGATAAGATCAAATATAACAATAATAACTTTGCATATTGGTATTTTCCATTAGATTTGCAGCGTTTGGATCTCGATCTCTGGATAAATAATACCATAATGTTTTATTAGTTCAGATTTAGTAATGAGAAATGCCAACATTCCACCTGCATGTCGCAGTTGTACATCTTGCACTATTTGATAATCTTGAGAACCATTATTTAAAACATGTAGACATTGCTCCCAATTGTAGATCCACACTAGATCAAACCAAATCTATGTTGATCCATCTTCTTCACAAGAAGATCTCCTATTCTTTTATAAAGATTTGTCCACAATGGAACTTCACATAACAACAACAACACTGGATGTTCACAATTCTCCTTTGCATGCAGCTATCCACAATCCACACCGATGCAGGAGCATCCAACTGAAAGGCGACAACTGGAATTGATTTCTTCTGCTGGACAGAATAATAAGTTTTTGAATTTTATTTTATTTTGTTTTAAGTTAAATTTGGGCTGACAAAGCCATTTTAATTTGCAATTAAAAGAAAAGTTAGATTAGGATTAGTTAAATGTTGGAAATTAGTTTCAAGAAACTGTTTAGAAACTAAAAGACAGTTTCTCAACCACGTGGAAATCTTGGAAAGGCATAAAAACCAAACCAGATCCACATTGTGGGGGTAAACCAACTTGAGGAGGAAAAAAAGAATTAGAAATTGTGTTAAATACTTTGTGTGTATGTGAAAGCAATGCAAATACAGATTCCTTTATAAGTAAAAGTGATTTTTTTGTGCATGAGTGATAAACTGGTACTTAGAGTTTTCTTGTGTAATTGTTGATAAATAGACAAACTACAGAACCTCCAAAGGGGATAGTATTGCGGGAAATTTGTAAAGGAAAGCATACTAGAAATAGAAACCATAGATAAAAAAGTCAAGCAAAGATCATATGTCTCGAGCTTAATCATAGGTACATTTATAAACAAGTATTGAAAGCATTTCTTGTATAAATTTTCCTTCTTTAAACAGTCAGACACATACATTAATCCGTAATAAAAGAGCATTGGTAACCTTGTAAAGTACCAAACCATCCAAGGGTTTGAATATATATACAAAAGCCGAAGTGCCAATGAGGGCTTATACCCTATCCACAAATTTACAAACAATACAACTACGACGAAGACACTAGCAACAGTCTGAGCTATCACGAAACCCCACAAGCAAGATATCAGAAGGAAAAATACACAACAATCAAATCACGACTGAAACCCTCATGGGTTTTCCCTATATTTCATGGCTAATGACAATAAGTAAATGACGGAAGGATCCTACCCTGTTACAAGCCACCAGCATCGAGAACGAAGTGACAGAGTGAAGTTTCCTTGGGTTTGAAACCTGCAAACAATAGCAAACAACAAAATGTTTTCAAAAATGGAAGTGACGAACTGAAGCAGAGAACATAGAACAGAAAAGAAGGTAAGAAGACCAATATAATTACCTAAATAAGACTAACCCCTGAGCCAGAGATGAGGAACTAGCGCAATACCAAAAAGGATTTCATTCCAGCAAGAGAATCAAGAGAATTTACCTGCTCACCAAGGAGCCCAAAGGTTAGAAGAACGAAAACGAAGATTAACAGTGAAACTCAGAACAAAATATTTACCTGTGCGAAGATTATTGAGCCGCCCATAGAAATGGTAAAAACCCTATTGATACACAGAAACCAATTTCAAGGAAATGAGTAGACCATTAGCAACAAATAATTGAACACTAAAGAAGCACAAACCAGGTAGCACAAAAAAAAAATGGAGTATTACCAAATGAATCAATACCTCAATGAGTAAAATAAAGTTCCACAAGAGAAGTGGAAACGTTTGCGTACACACAATCAGAACTAGGCCAAACAAGTAGGCAGTCACAGGGTCGAAACCCCTGCCTTGTTTCCCTCTCAATCCCCACCAATTTTGGTATTAGAGCAGGTTTCTCTTCTCGGTGAAGATGGAAGTAGGAAGAAGAGGTTGAAGCAGAGCCATCAGAGGAGTAGTAGATGAAGGGCTATGAGAAGAGATCAGAACTTTGTCAGCGCATTTGGCAATAGTGGAAGTGAGAAGGCACAAAGATCCTGAAGGTGGAGATGAAAGTGAGGAAGAAAACACAGCAACGATAGATGGGTCGGCAGAAGAGGGACCAAAGATTGAACTGTTAAAATCAGTTTTGATGGCTATCAGCAAGTCAAGACCAGAGATTTCTAACTATGATGGCAGCTTGTCCATAGAGGCATTATTGGACTGGAGAAGTGAGTTAGATAAATATTTTGAATGTGAAGAAATCAATGAAGATAGGATGATCAGGTTTGTTGTTAACAAGTTGAAAGGACATGCAGAATTATGGTGGGACAATGTGCAAGTAGAAAGGAAAATATTGAACAAACCATTGATCAAAAAATGGGACAAAATGATTGTGAAGATGAAAATAAAATTTATGCCTAAAGATTACCAAACTTCCCTTTATAGACAGGTGCAAAACTTGAGACAAAAAATGATGATTGTAAACGAATATATTGAAGAGTTTTATAAAGTAAACATGAGAACTGGGTATGTTGAAGATACCCCCGAGAATACAACGAGATTTGTAAATGGTCTATGGATGGAGATCCTAGACAAGATTAGTATTCTTTCCCATAAGACTATAGAGGAGGCATATCAGAGTGCTTTGAAGGCATAAGAGAATATTACCAGGAAGCAAAATGCAGAAAGAGAATGTGTTCTGGCAGAGGAAGAGGACAGTCCTTTGGAAGAGGTAGGATTTCCAATAGCAATGAATAGGGCAGCAGTTCGAAGACTTCGAGACAGACTGAGAGGGAAGGTAACACTAGAGGAGGAAGGCCATACCAACGTGGAAGAGGTAATGGTAGAGGCAGAGGAAATGCCTATTAGTGTTACAAGTGTCACAAATGGGGACACAGGTCTTTTGAATGTCCTGAAAATAAGCAAGCTGGATAGAGGGGAGCTTATGTTTCTCAACCTGATGTAGCAGAGGCACCACCACAGGAGGTGGAAAATGTGCCTGAAATAGGAGAAGCCTTGGTGTTGAACAAGGTTTTACTAAAACCAGATAAGGAGGTAGTTGACCTAACACAAAGGAAAGCATTGTTCTGGACTGTGTGCAAGTCACATGGAAAATGCTGCAAATTAATCATAGACAGTGGGAGTACTAATAACCTAGTAGCTATTGAAATGGTGGAAAAATTGGGTTTGAAGAAGTTGAAGCACCCAACTCCATATAAGGTGTCTTAGTTGCAGACATGATACCAACTACTGGTTGGTGAGCAGTGTGAGTTGGAGTTTCATATTGGCAAGTACAAGGACAAGGTGACTTGCGACATTATGCTTATGGACGTGTGCCATATTCTGCTGGGCAGACCATGGAAATATGACAGGAAGGTCATCCACGACAGGGAAAGGAATTATTACATATTTGTTAAGGATGGGATAAATCATATGTTAGTTCCCATGAAAGAAGAAGATATTGGAGAGACTAGTGGAACAAAAACATTACTAATAGGTAGGAAGGATTTTCTGCAATAGATTGAAGATAATGAGGTAAACTATGCAGTTGTATGAAGGCCAAGAACAATACTGGTACACACTAAAATTATTGTTTTTCATGTAGAGATACAGGACATGCTGCAAGAGTTTAGTGATATTGTGGTAGATGATCTACCAGACAAATTGCCACCAAAGCGGAGCATTAGTCACCATATTGATTTCATTCCGGGAGCTAGTTTTCCAAACAAGGCTGCTTACCGGATGAGTCCGAAAGACAAAGAGGAGATTAGGAAGAAAGTACATGAGTTGTTGGATAATGGGTTGATTCGGGAGAATTTAAGTCCTTGGGTTGTTTCGACCATTTTAGGTCCCAAGAAAGGAGGTGAATGGCAGATGTGCATTGATTTCTGGGTGATAAACAAGATTAATATCAGATACAGGTTTTCTTTACCTCGGATGGATGATATGATTGATTGTGTGAGTGGAGCAACATATTTTTCAAAGATAGATTTGAAAAGCAGTTGTCACCAGATCAAGATTCGAGAAGGTGATGAGTGGAAGACAACTTTCAAGACCAATGAAGTCTTATATGAATGGCTGGTCATGCCATTTGGACTGAGCAATGCTCCCAGTACATTCATGCATTTGATGAATGAGATGCTGAAATAATTCATTGGAAAATTTGTTATTATATATTTGGACGATATACTTATATTCAGCAAGACAAAGGAAGAAAATTTTTGACATGTCAGGTACGTACTAGAAAAATTGCAGCAAAATAAATTGCTAATAAATTTTAAAAAATGTTCTTTTTTCAAGAAAGAGTTGATTTATTTGGGATTTGTGATTTCTGCGAAAGAGTTGAAGATGAATCAAGAAAAGGTTGTAGCCATAGTTAGCTGGCCATCTCCCAAGAGTTTGTTTGAAGTGAGAATTTTTCATGGATTGATGAGTTTCTATCAAAAGTTTATTAGAAATTTTAGTGGAATTTGTGTTCTTATGGTGGACACCATTAAGAAGGAAAATCAACCTTTTCATTGGACAGAGTCGGCTGGGAGGAGATTTTAGTTGCTGAAAAAGAAAATCACTGAAAAACCAATTCTAAGATTACCAGACTTTAACAAACTTTTTCAAGTTCGTTGTGATGCCAGTGGGACAGCCATTGGTGTAATACTCAACCAAGAAGATAAGTCAGTAACCTATTTCAGCGAGAAGTTAAATGAGAGTAGGCAGAAGTACACCTCTTATGACAAAGAATTTTATGCAGTTGTCCAAGCACTGAAGCATTGGAGACGTTATTTACTGGCTAATGAATTTGTCTTATTTTCAGACAATTCAGTGTTACAATACATCATGCAGCAGCACAGGTTGAACCATAAACCTGCGAAGTGGGTGGAGTACTTGCAGAGTTTTACATTCATTTTGAAACACATCAGTGGTCAAGCCAACAAAGTGACAAATGCATTAAGCAGGAGAAGTTTGATCATACAAGAAAGCACATTACAAGTATTAGGATTCGAACATCTTAAGGACTTGTATGAAACAGATGCATATTTTAAAGAAGCTTATGAAGCTTGCCAAAATCCACTGTTGAGGGACAATAGTCCATGGTTGGACTATAATATGTAGGAGGGGTTGTTGTTCAAAGGAGGATAGTTGTGTATTCTAGAATGTTCTATGAGAGAGAACTTGATCCAGGAAAAACATAGTGGAGGTTTGCCCGAACATTTTGGCATAGACAAGACTTTGGAACAGCTGAGCCACTTTTACTATTGGCCGAGGATGCGAAGAGATGTGCAGAAATTCGTAATCAGGTGCAAAGTGTGTCAACATGCAAAGGGTCGCAGCCATAATGCAGGGATATATACACCCTTAGCCATTCCAAATAGACCATGGGACTCAGTTAGCTTGGACTTTATCTTAGGTCTGCCGAAGACATAGCAGGGATTCAACTCCATCATGGTGGTGGTGGATCGTTTCACCAAGATGGCACATTTCATTCCATGTAGAAAAACTGGTGACGCTACACATATAAAACACTTGTTCTTCACAGGGATAGTCAGATTACATGGCTTGTCGAAGTCCATCATCTCGGACAGGGATGTAAAGTTCACAGGCCATTTCTGGCGAACCTTGTGGAAGAAGTTAGACACCAAAATAAACTTCAGCTCAGCGTACACCTGTAGGAAGATTGGAAAACCGAAGTTTTGAACCAGAGTCTAGGAAATCTGTTGAGGAGCCTAGTTGGTGAAAAATCCAGATAGTGGAATCGTGTGCTCAAACAAGAAGACTTTTCTTATAATGACTCGCCCAAAAGAAGCACGGGAAGAAGCCCTTTCCAAATCCTATATGGAAAGCACCCATGTGGAATATATGAGTTGTGCGATTTGAGTCAGTTGGAGCAGAGGAGTGCTGATGGTGAAGATTTTGTGAAGGCAACCAATGATCTACATGAATAGGTAAAATTAAAGTTACAGGACAACAGCAAAAAATACAAACAAAGAGCAGATTTGAAGAGGTGGGAGGTACAATTTGAAGTAGGAGACCTGGTACTGACACACTTACACAAGGAGAGCTTTCCTAAAGGAAAATACAACAAATTAAAAATGAAAAATATTGGGCCTTGTAGAATCCTTCAGAAGTTTTTTGCAAACGCTTATGAGTTGCAGTTACCTCCAGGTATAGGAATCTCGCCCATTTATAATGTGGCAGATCTCCCTTACACTGTTTTTGATAAGAAAGAAATTTCGGAGAGATGAACATGGGACACCCAGAATGAGGAAGAATCATGGATTAGGAAAATATCTCCAGCAAAGCCTTTGGAGATTGAACAGATTTTAGACAGACAAGTGGCCAGGAAGACTCGAAAGAAGGAATATTTACAGTCTTTGTTTAAATGGAAGGATCGTCTTATTGATGACTATTCCTTGCTAGACGCTACCCGAATTCAAAGTGTCAGGTACTCTATTGAAGAGCTCATGGATAGGAGCCATGAGTTTAATTTACCTCGGGAACTTGATGCAGGAGAATCCAACTGAAAGGCAACAACTGGAATTGATTTCTTCTGTTGGACAGAATAATAAGTTTTTGAATTTTATTTTATTTTGTTTTAAATTAAATTTGAGCTGACACAGCCATTGTCATTTGCAATGAAAAGAAAACTTAGATTAGGATTAGTTAAATATTGGAAATTAGTTTCAAGAAATTATTCTGAAACTAAAAGACTGTTTCTCAGCCATGTGGAAATCTTGGAAAGGCATAAAAACCAAACCAGATCCACATTGTGGGGGTCAGCCAACTTGAGGAGGAAAAGAAGAATTAGAAATTGTGTTGAATACTTTGTGTGTATGTGAAAGTAATGCAAATACAGATTCCTTTATAAGTAAAATTGATTTTTCTGTGCATGAGTGATAAACTGGTATTTAGAGTTTTGCTATGTATTTTTTGATAAATAGACAAACTACAGAATCTCCAAGTGGGATAGTATTGAGGGAAATTCGTAAAGGAAAACATACTGGAAATAGAAACCACAGATAAACAAGTCAAGGAAAGATCATATGTCTTGAGCTTAATCATAGGTACATTTATAAACAAATATTGAAAGCATTTCCTGTATAAATTTTCCTTCTTTAAACAGTCTGACACATACATTAATCCGTAATAGAAGAACATTGGTGACCCTGTAAAATACTGAACCCTCCAAGGGTTTGAATATATATACAATAGCCAAAGTGACAACGAGGGTTTATACCCTGTCCACAAATTTACAAACAATACAACTATGCACGAAGACACAACAACAGTCTGGGCTATCACGAAACCCCACAAGCAAGATATCGGAAGGACAAATACACAACAATCAAATCACGACTGAAACCATCATGTGTTTTCCCTATATTTCATGGCTAAGGAAAAAAAGTAAATGATGGAAGGGTCCTACCCTATTACAAGCCACTAACATCAAGAACGAAGCGACGGAGCAAAGTTTCCCTAGGTTCGAAACCTGCAAACAATAGCAAACAAAAAAGGTTTTTCAGAAATGTAAGTGACGAACTGAAGCAGAGAACAGAGAATAGAAAAGAAGGTAAGAAGACCAATAGACTTACTTGAAGAAGACTAACCCCCGAGCTAGAGACAGGGAATCAACACAATACCGAAAATGATTTCATTCCAACAAGAGAAAACAAGAAAATTTACCTTCTCACCAAGGATCTTGAAGGTTAGAAGAACAAAAACGAAGATTAATAGTGAAAATCGGAACAAAATATTTACTTGTGTGAAGATTGCTGAGCTACCCATAGAAATGGTAAAAACCATGTTGATACAAAGAAACCAGTTTCAAGGAAACGAGTAGCCCACCAGCAACGAAGACTGGAGCGAAAAAGAAGCACAAACTAGGTAGCACAAAAAAAAATTGCAGTATTACCAAACGAATCGATACCTTAACGAGTAAACAAAAGTTCCACAAGAGAAGTGGCAAAGGTTACATACACACAATCGGAACTGGGCCAAACAAGAAGGCAGTCACAGGGTTGAAACCCCTGCCCTGTTTCCCTCTCAACATTGTGACAAAAGCAAAATAAAACAAGTGAAACCCTAAACCTTAAGTCGGATTCTATTAAGATGTAAATGCTAATAGAAGTCACAGAACCAAGGTCAAGTACGAAGGTAGGGTAGTAAAATACGTTGAGTTAAGTACATTAAAGGTTTATCAATAACCAAGACCATAACACAAAATATCTGCAAGAGTTAGGTTTGATATTTAATTCTTTTTTCCTCGAGATCCCCAGCACATACACAAATCAAATATTCACACAAATAATAGATCAAACACTCTATTAAACTAATCTATGGACAAAGGAGTATCATGGCTAAAATTGCATAATCTCAGCCCCTCTCGTGAGAAAGTCAGGGTTGAACTGGCTGTAACAACCCCTGGTTAAAAGTTCATGTAATAAAGGTTAATAAACGCAAAATAAGACTATGGTTAAGAGACATTTATTCCAAGTTGAAAGTTAGGCAAATATATCCTAGTGGGCATCACTGGATATGTTTATGGGTAAGGAAAATGACAAAGGAAATGGCTAAGGCATTAAAAAGGAAAAAAGGTATTTTTGGCACAATTATTTATGAAAATAAAGGAAAATAGGAGAAAAGGGAGGTGAAAGATCACAGGTTGCATGTGAGGAGGAAATAGAAGGAAAAAATGGAAAATGAAGAAATTAGAGGCCTCATTGATAAAAAGGCTTTTGAGGATTAGTTTGTAACCTTTTTTTAATTTAGTTTTGGAGCTCTCTTATTATTCTCTCTCTCTCTCTCTCTCTCACTCTTGGACACTTAGAGTTCTCTTGGAGCACTTTAGCTTTGCAGCAAGGAAGGAAAATCAAGCAAAGGAAAGGAAGGAAAGAAAAGATGAAGCAAGGAAGAGAAGGATCAAGCAGCCTCAGCAGGAATACTTGCATGTAACATATTGCACATGTGATTTCCTAGCTGGTTTTGACATGCATGGCTTTGCATGTTGTTATATGGTTCTCTTGCTGTCAGTGGCATGGTTGTGTCGGGTTATGACAATGGTTTTCAGCTTAGCCTTGCCTTTTTCCAATAGCCATGGTGTGATGGGATTATTTTCTTAGTTTTGAGCTTTGGAATTGCTGGATGGTTTTGAAATATGGGGCGGAGGTGGTCTTAGGAAATACCCAAAGGCCTAGGAATCCCTTGACTAGTTTTGGTGGGATACATGGTAAATCTTGAGGGTGGAGTCTCGATTTAGGGCCTAGTGATCCAATGTGGATTGCGGTAAAACCTGATAGATTGGAGTATCAGTTTAGGGCCTAGTGATCCAGTGTGAGTTGCGGTAAAGCTTGATAAACTAGTGTCTAAGTTTAGGGCCTAGTGATCCGATGTGGATTGCATTAAATCCTGTGAGACAAGGAGATGGAGAATTCCTCAAGGATAGCGATGGAGTCAGGAGGCATTCCTAGCTTAGTTTGGTTTTGTGATCTCGGTGTCAGTTTTGGTGAGATCACGGTTTGGTGAGGGTGGAGGTGGTTTAACCTCTGGATTCCCTTAGTTCTTCTTGGATTGGTTTATCCATGAGATCCCACATTCATTCTTGGAATATGGCACGAGAGTACGTTGAAGTCCCGAACCTGGTCGGCTTTGCCTATGTTTAATAAAAGCTAAGTTCTCTTGCTTTTGTACTTGTTAATATGTGGCTTTAATGGTTGTTATCTCATTTTTATTTTCATGGTTTAATGTTGGTTAAAAGCATGGTTATATGACCAGTTATTGTCATGGTTATTTCATGTATTTACTTGTAATTGAAAGGATAATGGATGCAAAACCTAATTGATGTCAAAAAAATTAAGGGAATAGGGTGATGATCCTTCTTGTCAAGTTCCATATGAGTTATTTCATTTATGTTACGTCTTATATTCATTTCTTGTAGATTGCATTGATGCCAAGTGTTTGGACAAAATGTCAGTCTCGATTGGGGATGACCAATCCTAGTCTTGGAGTCAGTTTTTTATTTAAGTCTTATCGTAATGTAATTTATGGATTTAGAAAGATACATGGGTTTTTGGGTAGTGTCCTGGTGATCCAGGCGGATGTTGGCACCCACCCACCTATCCCACTTGGACGCCCACAACTATCTCTTTTAGTTTTTCAGTTTCCTTAATTGTAGCACAATTTACTATTTTTAGCAGTTTTTCGGGTCTTGAACTTCCAAAGCTGTTTTGAGGTCCTAAACGACGTTTTTTGGGAAATCTGGGAGGAACATGGGTCCATGGACCGATGTTGCTCCTCCCAAAGTTGGAGTTCTTGGATAAATCTTTCTAACAAGCTATTGTACGTGTCAAACGAAGATCGGGTGCCCAAGTTACGACCCTGGGAAGTTGATGTACCAACTTACCCAAAACAGGGCCCACAATATGGCGTTTCATCTTCTAGGGTTAGGTTTTTGGATGTTAAGGGTTTTCCATTATTTCTCAACAATAAATAGGCCTTCGAGCCTCATTGCAACATAGTTCAGAGGCATGTAACCACCACATCTCTTCTTAGAGATAAGCTACCATCGCCCTAGCTGGTTTATTTCCATTTTTGTTTGTAAGCATATTTTAGTATTTTACATTAATGAAATGAAATATTATTTCCACTGCATCTTTGTGTTTATGGTTATCTTTGTAATTTGTTATATTCCTGTTTAAATCTGAATCAATGGTATTAGAGTGGTCTACTTTTTCTCTATTTTTCTTTGCATGTCCCCAACTAGGTCGGGATATAAGGAGTTAGGGCTTGAACTTGTCAAAACTTTGTAAGACCAACCTTGCAAATCCCGATGGCCTCCCATGGTGGATGAAAAGAAATATGAGGGGGTAGGAGATCCTATCAAAATCTTGCTCGAAGAATTCCTCGAGCGACAAAGGAACACGATGATGGACAACTTTGCGCAGATCCTTCAGCGACTACCCAGAGGTGACGCATCAGCTTCCAAAAAATACTCTAGAAATGCCACACCTTTTAAGGTACAAGTTAATTTTGAAATCCCCATATTCGAGGGTCAAATAGATGCAGATGTCGTAGATAAATGGTTAAATCTGCTAGAAGGGTATTTTTCTGTTCATGAATTTTAGAGTTGGGAAAAGATTTTTTTCGCTCTTCTCAAAGCAACCCCCCATGTCAAGGACTGGTGGGAAACCTATTGCGAGAAGAAAGATGAAAGTACAGGCTCACTATTTTCAGACGCACCCACTTAGAATTCATTCTAGGATGCCATCAAGGAGCAGTACTGCCCTGTCAAAAGCTATGAGGACAAATACATAAAGTGGACCACATTGTGGCAGGGACAGGACCAAGATGTGCTAGAGTTCACAAACATTTTTCATACCCTTCGCACACAGTTGGGTATCAAGAACTCTGAGCTGCATTTGGTACTCAAATACCACGGCTGCCTACATAGGTAGGAAGAGATGGAGTTCTTGAACATCTCCTCTCTCGGCACGACGTACCGATACACTCTCAAAATCAAGCAAAAGTTTAAACAAAAGAAGTGAGACTTTGGGTCTACGAATCTGAAGACCAAAGGACAAAGCCAAGGCGGGGTGACCCAAGACAACCCATTGAAGCCACAAGAAAAGGACAACACCATGAACTTGAAGAAGGACACAGGAAAGTGGTGTGAGTTCCACACGAGTCCCACTCACAACACAAGTGAGTGTTGGACTAAGCAGTCACTAGTGGTTGAGTTGAAAGCTTTAGAATTAGATGCATGTTCGGACCTTGAGTCAGAACCTGACAAGGGGAATGGCAAAGGGAAGCGGATCATTGATGCGGAGCCCAGTGCCACTGTTGCCACTGCCAAGATCCAGAAGAATGAGCCCGAAGATCTAGAGGAGGGGGACCATCTTTTCCACTCATAGATGTGGGTGAAGGGTTCATCGCTGCAATTCATTGTCGATAGTGGTAGCCAAAAGAATCTCATTTCAATAGAGGTCGTGAAGCAGTTGGGCCTACCAACTACACCACACCCTCAACCATACAATATCGGGTGACTTCACGAAGGACAAGATCTCCGAGTCTGCCAGCAATGTCGCCTTCCCTACAACATCAAGCCCTTCAAAAATGAGGTATTGTGTGATGTTACACTGCTTGATGTTTGTGATGTCTTATTAGGCCAACCATACTTATGGAGACGACATGCTGTGTATGAGTCCAGGCCTCATGCTGTTATTATTTCTTTGGGTAATTCATTATATAGGATACTGGAGGTAGCCACACTTCTGCCACCTCTTTGATCGCTACTAAGAAAGGCAACAAGTTCATCTCACAAACTAGGAAATTTATTTTCTGTCTGGTTTGCTCCCAAAGTAAGGGGAAGATCGTCACCACATCCGTGACCCCCGCGAAGGGTTCCTCCATGCAGCAGAAACAACAAAGGGATACGGTCGTGAAAGAACACAGGAACAACTTATCCTCACCCATAGGGATACCACACAAGCTTCAGGTGGGCAACAAAGTTTGGTTGCATCTACAGAAAGAACGCCTGACAAGAGCCCATTAGAAGCCTCGACCACGCCGACATGGTCCTTACACCATTACCAAGGCTGTGGGAAATAATGCTTTGGAGCACAACATTCCCCCATTCCTTCACTTGCACCAAGTGTTCAATGTGGACCATCGTTGACCATGCTTCCCACCATTACTGGACACATCGGAGACTACAGAACAACTCACCAGGGACCAAGTTCAGTAGATGGAGGGACTGAATGCAATGGGTACCATTGCTTCCTAAGGGGGGAGGAATGATCCAGGTGGATGTTGGTGGCCACCCACCTATCCCACTTTGACCCCCACAAATATCTCTTTCAGTTTCCTTAATTTTAGCACAATTTACTATTTTAGCAATTTTTCGGGTCATGAACTTCCGGAGCCGTTTTGAGGCCCTAAACGATGTTTTTTGGGAAATCTGGGAGCAACATGAGTCCATAGACAAATATTTCCTTTCCGAAAGTTGTAGTGCCTGGATAGATCTTTCCAACGAGCTATTTTACACGTCAAATGAAGATCGGGTGCCAAAGTTACCACCCCAGGAAGTTGATGTACCAACTTACCCAAAACGGGGCCCACAATTTGGTGTTTCATTTTCTAGGGTTAGGTTTTGGGATGTTAAGGGTTTTTGCATTGTTTCTCAACAATAAATAGGCCTTCGAGCCTCATTTTAACATAGTTCAGAGGCATGTATCCGCCACATCTCTTCTTAGAGATAAACTACCATCGCCCTAGCTGGTTTATTTCCATTGTTGTTTGTAAGCATATTTCAATATTTTACATTAATGAAATGAAGTATTATTTCCGTTGCACCTTTATGTTTATGGTTATCTCTATAATTTGTTGCATTCCTGTTTAAATTCGGATCACCTGGATTCTAGGCTTGAAAAGTGACTCAAATCCCAGGGAGCAGGCACAGGTCTAAGCAGAAAAGTCCCTGGATGTTGGCATACCCATGTTGTGCATGCATCCAGAGGTCCTCAGACACACCTTTGTCCATATCAAGGGAGCGTTTAGGGGTTTAGTCATCTAAAAGTTCAGTGGGACCCAGGGGTTGGCTACCTGAGTGGTTGGGATGGTTCTTGGGAGTCCTACTACTGATGTGGAAGGTTTGTATGGTGTGTTTCCATTAATTCCAATTCCTTGAGGTCACTTAGGAGGTTGAATCATATCATGGTAACTTCTCGTCACATATTTACCCTGGTTGGTTGGTTACTTGGGTAGATGTGGGAGGAGGGTGTTACAAAGTTGTATCAAAGCATGGTTCACCCCTCAGGCTAGATGGGTTGTGTGTTAGTCATGCATTCATGTCAGTTGCACGTGTGTTACTCATCCTCGTGGTCTATATGCTTGTTGCATATGCATGGTGTTGGTCATGGTTATAGTGATGTCGCCATGTGAAGGAGGATGTTGTTGTTCTGAAGTGTGTCGTCATGAGTGTATGATTGGTTACATGTTGTTTATGCACGTTAGTGTTCACATGTGGTCAAGTATATAGTGATGTGGTGGTTGTTGTCATGCATGAGGTCGTGGTATGTGTAGTTGATATGGTCATGCATTTATGATTAGACTCTAGCTAGCATGATGGTTATATGGTTAAATTCTTATGTGTTATATTTATATATGTTGTCATGATTATGTTATACATGTATTGGTTGATTTTTTGATCTTGCGGATGAGGTATCCTCCCCGGATTATGCTAAGGTACGTTGGTTTTATTATGATTTGGTTTAGCTAACATGATATACATTGCAGGAAGAATATCAAAGATGACTAACAAGATAGTAGACTATAGTTCCAGAGACTCTCCATATGGATTAGATGTCCATTGTGGTGTTGGGCACTTTTCTGACTTGGCAGAGACACTGAGAAGCTTAAAGGCAAAAATAAGGAGTTGCAAGGCAAACAATGATAGAATCATACAAGCACAAAAGAAACAAGCAAAGGTAAATGCAGTGATACTTCAAAGTTTGTTAGAATTGCAGCAACATGGACTACTTCAGATCAGCCATGGGTAGGAGGATAGAACTAATGGGGCATATGGCAATAGGTCTCATGGTGAGTATAGGTTGGATGGAGAGGACACAATCAAAGATGGTAGGTCCTTGGATACTCCATATAGGAGGGGTGATAGACACGGGTACTATTCTAGTTTTGGTTCTGATAGGCATTATGATCATCATCATTATCATCCTTAGAAGAGGAGTGATAAGGGGTATTTCCCAAATGAGGTTAAGAAATCAAAGCCACCTACATTTGATGGAGAGATAAAGAAATCATAGGATGTAGATGCATGGTTGCTTGGTATGAGGAATTTCTTCAGATTGAACGATTATTTAGAGAACATGAAAGCAAGGATAGCCACTTTTAGTCTTAAAGGGAGAGCATATATCTGGTGGGAAGATGTGAAGAATGTTAAATGTATTCGGGAAGATGACTTGTCTTGGAATGAGTTTGAGAGGCTCTTCAAGAAGAAGTATTTGTCGGAAAGGTACTATGATGATAGAGCTAAGGATTTTTATGAGTTGCTGATGGGTTCCATGACAGATGATGAGCATATTAGCAAGTTCTTAGAGTTGTTGAGATATGTGCCTTACCTCAAGGAGGAGAAGGCCGAGGTTCATAGATTCATCAGTGGACTGAAAATAGCATACAAAGACCGGATTGAGTTCGATGAGCCTAGATCATTGGAGGAGGCCATATGAAAGCTGAAACATTGTTATGAGTAGTTGAAGCACAAAGTTGAGCATAATTGTGAGTTGAAAGGAAATGATAAAGTTAAAGGAAAATGGACACCAAAGCGAGGAAGACCTCAAGATGCAGGTGAAAAAGAAAATGTAGTCCATTACAATAAGTTCACTACATTTGAGAAGGGACATGGAGAGTTGTAAACTAGAGGCGATGGTAGAGCATCATCATAGTGTTGGATATGTGGCAAGGATCATCATGAGAGGGATTGACCGCAGTATCAGGGTAGTAGACCCCAGAACTACAGTGCTCATGAGGCACATATAATTGGGGATGTTGGTCATAGTATTCCTTAGATTTACGCAGTTGCGGGTAGTAGGTAGGTAGATCATCAAGCATCTATCATTGAGATGGATGGTAAGCTTTGTGATCAAGTTGTTTCTATTTTGATTGATCTTGGATCTAATTATAGTTATATTAATCCTGACCTAGTGGATAAGTGTGGTTTTAGAAAAGAAGTACATGTAGAATCTTGGTTGGTATAGTTGGCTACAGGTACAAAGAAGAGAGTTCACCATTCAGTAAGAGTTTGTGCATTTGAGTTAAATGGTATGCCTACAACAACACATTTGAATGGACTTCCATTGGGACCATATATCATGATTTTGGGTATGGATTAGTTGTACCTTCATAGGACCAAAGTGGATTGCTTCAACAAGTCCATTGAGTGCTTGGATGATAAAAAGAGAATTTTGTAGGGAAATAAGAAGCCTACATCAGTGAGGATGGTTACTGTTATGCAGGCTTAGCGTAGTTGTAGAAAAGGTTGTGTGATGTTTGCAGTGGATATATCTAGTGACAAGGATAAAAATGTTGAGGATGCAGAAATATTCAATAGGTAGCCTGTACTGCAGCAATATCATGATGTGTTTCCAACAGAGATTCTAGAGTTACCTCCTCACAAGTTAGTATATTTCTCTATTGAGTTGGTGCTAGGGGCAACACCAACATTAAAGTCACCTTACAGGATGAGTACTCCATAGCTAGTAGAGTTGAAATTACATTTAAAGGAGATGCTTGACAAGGGATACATTAGGCCAAGTGTATCACCATGGGGTGCACCAATGTTGTTCATAAAGAAGAAAGATGGTACTCTGAGATTGTGCATTGATTACAGGAAGTTGAACAAGGTAACGATCAAGAATAAGTACCCTTGCCGAGGATTGATGATTTCTTTTTATCAATTAAAGGGAGTAGTAGTGTTCTCTAAGATCGATTTGAGATTAGGATACCATCATGTACTCATCAAGGAAGAGGATATCTACAAGACTACCTTCAAGACCAAGTATGGGCATTATGAGTTTGTTATAGTTCCATTTGGTTTGACTAATTCCCTAGCTACATTTATGTGTTTGATGAATAGTGTGTTGCATCCTTATTTGGACAAGTTTTTTATTGTATTCAATGATGAAATATTGATGTACTCGAAGAATGAGGAAGAGCATGTCAAGCCTTTAGTAGCAGTGTTGAGATTGCTAAGGGAGCATTAGTTGTATGCCAAGATTAGCAAGTTAAACTTATTTCAGACAGAGGTGCGTTACATGGGACATGTCATTTCCAAGGAAGGCATAGAAGTACATCCAAAAAAGATAAGGGCCATCGTGGAGTGGGACACTCCTAAGAGCGTGGATGAGGTAAGATCATTCATCGAATTGGCAGGTTACTATAGGGTTCATCAGGAACTTCTCATGCATTAGATATCCTATGTGTTACACACCATTTTTTTCACTGTCCCTATACTCCCCGTTCCACGATCCTGGAGGACCACTACAATGAACCCTACATGCTTTCCCATCATGAAGAAACTCCCATTATGTCCTTCTTCATGAGCAGAACAATTCCCTTTTGAATCATTTCCCAAGAATCTTCCTTTTACCCTAGTTTACAAGATCGATGCTAATGACCAGTTCATCCCTCGCACCGATCTATAGAGTTTAACACTGGGACTAGCTCCGATCAGCGCTACTGAGCCTTGTCTCAGTCGTGTCAATCCTCTTTTGGAAATTTTTTAAAATATGGAGTTGAAGCTTCCAGCTCTAGAAGCTTTGTAATGGAAGTCTGGTAGATGGTTGGGCTGGATGGAGCTGAGGAAGTCAGTTTGGGCACCTTCCCCCTATTAGGATGGAACAAAGTCAAGAGATAAGACCTTCTCCCATGATGAGGGGAACCATCTCCAATCCATCCAAGCTATATAAACCTCTCTTTTACCAAGCTAAACTAGTTTTGGAGTGAGTTTGAATGATCAATAAGATATTTATAGCTTGTAGCTTTCTAGTGTATGTTTGAGGGAGAATAATGTGTTTGGTTTGGTTTGAAACTAAAGCGAAGAGGCCTTAAAACTTCGATTGTTGGGGCTATCCATGAGATGCTAGAAAAAGTGTGGGAACTCGGATACGTTAGAGGAGACCAGCAACATCAAGGCATTGGTTGTAATCCCTTTCTGATTTATATGAATACAACTATTGATTGATTTCCTACACGAAGTGTTATTTTACATCTTTATGGTTTAATGTTCCTTGACCTATTAAATAGGTTGAATACAATTTTTATGCTTTCACATTTGTTGTTGTTGTTTGTTTGACTGTTTAACATATTCGAAGGAAGGAAAAGGAAGATAGCTGCAGTAAGGAAGCAGGATCATCACGATGTGTAACAACGTTCTAAGAGGCAGGGCCTCTTAATTGATTCTAGCTTAAGGAGATTTTCCATAATTGTTTGTTTGTGGCTAGACTCACTCTCTTGGGCTAGAGGAATTGTTTGTGTCTGCACTGAGAATTTACCTGCACCACAAATTAGCAACCATACTGGGGAGCCAATCCTTCTATTTGTTTGATTGTCATTTTATGGTTTTGTGTGAACTTTTCTAGTATCACCATTTCCCTTCAATGTTCTATGCTTTGCCTAGTTTACTACTCTGAGCCTGAAATTGACAGTGGCGAGTCTGGTTTTAGCCTTTGAAATTTTTTATTTATTTTTCTTGAAATCCTCGATCAACGCTCTTTTTGGCCAAACAGTCACACCGATCAGGCATATGAGCACTAGTTGTAGTCTGTCCAGTCATGCCGATCAACGCTTGTGGTTAGTTAGGCAGTTGCTCTAATTCTTGTAGGTGAAGATTAGGGTTTCTCCTAGATCATAACCAATGTGTCTTGCCCTCTTAATTTCTACCTCTTAGCTTGTTTTTCCTGTGTTCTCCTTGAATGGAAAGATTCATTGTCTTGGTTTGTGTGCTTGTTTGATTTGCCTTCTTTTAATTTATTTTTTGAGTCTTTGGATGGTTTGTGGCCCTTGGGCATCTAAGCTGTCATTCATTCAGCTATTTGTGTGCTCAGCAAGTCAAGTTGTTGGTTAGGTGCTCCATGTATTTTCGTTTTTTAGTCCTTTTATGGCTTTGATTTCAATCAAACAAGTTTGAAAAGTTTCGTTTGTTCTTCTCTTGATTAAGTGTCTCTTTTTGGGCATAGATTACATTGCTCGTCTTGTTCTTGATTGAATCATTGCATCGTTGGTTTGGAAGGAATTATCTTTTCGTGCTTTCCATTTGATTGATGTTGATTGTTTTGAAATTTTTTCATTAAAGTGTTTGTGAAAGATTCATGTTATCATTCCATTGAAAAATACATAATTCTAGTTTGCTAAATCAATATGTTACATTAGCTAGCATCATTGAAGACTAGAGTCACATCATCATTTGTATTAAAAAAGAAATGAATTCTCTTTACTGTTAAAAGGAATAGTTGAAGTGCATTTGATAGGAAGATTCAATGCATTTTGGAGATTTATTAGTGAAAGATTTTATTCTTTGATTGTTGCATTGATTGTGTGTTCTCTATCTCTCAATTAGTGTTAATTTTCATTGAAGCAAAGATTTCCTTTCTCATATAATTGCATGTAGGATTTATTTTTATTTTTATTTTTATTTATTTTATTTATTTATTTATTTATTATTTTTTTCTTTTTTTTTTTTTTTTTTTTTTTTTTTTTTTTTCAGTTGACAGTGGTAGGGCCTTGTAATTGAAACCTAATTCAAGATCAACCATTAAAATCTATTGAATTAACCTAAGGAAGCATTGAAACTTAATGCTCACATTTAGTGGTCTAGGCTAGAGACGTGTTCCAGCATCTTTAAATCTAGCAGCTGCCATTCGCTTCGGCACTAGACATCGCTAGTACAGACTTGTGCTCCCCGTACTATTGCGTATATAAAGGGAGACCCCACTAGGTTGCAATCCTTTATCCATAGGAAGTTGAGTCTTCCAGCTTGTAAACGTGATACACTGAACACAATATTTCGTGAGATTTCCTTCCCACACTTCTCGGTTCGCCAGGAGGTATTCTATAGTTCATGGTTACCTGGTAATCCTTTTTGCCTAGATCATCCTGAGTAGTCATTTTAGTCTTTTTGACTCTTTAAATTTAAAATATCATTGAGAACTTGTCCTTTCAAGCTCGCTAACTTCGAAAGCGACTAGAGTCACCTTTTGTCCTTTTCTCGACTCTTAAAATATGAAAAGGCAAAGTTTTGTTTCAGTGTCTAAAAATTAACTACCCACGAAATATTCTTGGTTAAAAATTAACTACCCACGAAATCTTCCTTAGTGATTCTTCAGGGTCAATTCCAATGGCAACATTCCCAGAGTTTACTAGTCAAGGATTCCCCTCGGATGGGAATCCTGGTCCTTTTCTTTCTTTTGGAAATGTTGGTTCTCCTTATATGGCAATGTTGTCCGTCATTGGGTTAACCATTGGTTTACCTATTTGGTTATTTTCAACCTCGGTGGTCTCAAGTGTCTCGACCCCTACCCAACCATCTCCTTCGTTCTAACCACATCATGTTGATTCTAAGGTTGACCTCTCACCTTCTTCCCCTATTTCTTGACCCTCCTCTTCTACTTCGCTTGGTGAAAGTTTGAAATCCAGTAACTAGGAGGCTAAGAAGAAGAAGAAGATGATGAAGAGGAAGAAGACAGATAAGTGAGAGGCCAACCGTGCAATTGTTACTCCAAATGCACCTCCCGTTGACAAACCTTCCAATCCTCCACGGTGTTGGCATTACGACACAGGTTTGGCACTATGGCACATGTGTTGTCCTTGATGGCAACTCACTCAAAGGACAGATCACAGTTCAGGCTCTCAGAATGAAAGAAAATAAGGTATACGCAGGTTCCTCTTAGCAAAGTCGCGTATACACACGGGATCACCAATCAAAAGGCGCATATGCGTATGCACGTACTTTCATGCGAAGAAAAGTGTGTACACGTGGAAAAATTTATGTTTGGTCCATGGTATTTAGTCTGATATATCTAAACCTATGGTTTTGGTCCTTGGTATTGCATCCAAAAGAGTTGAACCCAGATATTGGGTCCTTGGTATTGTTTTCTCAATGGTTTTGGACCATGGTTTGAGTAAGGCCTAAGACTATAAAAAGGAAGGAGATCATTTGGCAAGGGATGAAAAAAAAGTGTTGAATATCTTAAGAGGAGCAAGATCTAGAATACTGGTGATTGGTTTATGGTGCATTGCTGGATCTGAACGAAGGAGGAACCTGAGCACTAAAAGATGGATAAGTTTTATTGATGGATCAAGATTTTAAGGCTTGAATAGTAGTGTCTTTGTAACCTTTGATTTGTTATAATTGGCGCATGATTAGATCTATAAATCTAATAATCTGGGTATAATTGATGACTGATTAAGTAAAAGAGTGAATTATCTTTATAGATCTATACGCAGGTTCGACGCGGCATAGACGCGTATACACGAAGGTTCAGCAACTGAGGGAAGTGTATACGCTGGTCAACATTGATACATCTACATATTTACGCAGGTTTCCACATGGTGAAGTAGCATACGTCTCATGAAATATGCTTTAGCTGCTTCTGTTTATTGCTGCAGTATTCTGGGTTCAAAATTGGTATCTGGTTATTAGTACTGTTTTCTGGTTACAACATTCTGAGAAGTGATTGGTTGATTCTATATTTGTGGTACAAAGGAGATTGATTGATGCAGATATACTTGATGTTTGATTGATGTTATTCATGGATCTAGTCTCACAATTTATGAAACGCGGTCCTTGTAAGAAAAGAGAAGGTTGTAGAATTCTGCAGGTAGCAGCCTGCATACTAGTACCTTAACTAGTACAAGAACTAAATGGGGTTGTAGCTCCCTTCCAGGTGAAGCTGGAGAACGAGAGAAGGTTTTAGCCTTCTGCAGGTAGCAGCCTGCGTACTAGTATAAGACTACACCAGTACATAATCATTGTAAAAGAAGTTTCTAATTGAAAGAAGATAGAGACAAATTGTAGCAGGTCGTTTTCACCCACTTTGGGTTTCCACCTTATATCTTGTGTTCTTGTGTGTGACTGTCTGCAATATTTTTCTATTCCTGGTTAATGTTTATATGGTTCTGACACACAGATTAAAGATCAACATCTGAAGAATAATTAAATTCTAAGTCTGTAAGTTATACGCTAGTTTCCTTAACTGAAGTTGCATATATACACTGGTTTCACTAACCTAAGTAGCAAATCTGTGTATGAATTGAAAAATAGTTGACCTGATAATACTGATTCACCCCCCCTCTCAGTATTATTTTAAAAAATTGGTATCAGAGCAAGTCCTTCAGAAGAAGCTTGATCGCTTGAAGGAAGATCTATCATCATGAGCAACTATGAAAAGGAGGAATCGATGAGGCCACCAATTTTTGATGGAAGCAACTTCGTCTATTGGAAGGTAAGGATCACAGCCTATCTTCAATCTCTTGGTACAGAAGTCTGGGATATCATAGAAATAGGATACACATTTCCATCAACAACTTCTATAGATACGGCTGGTAAAAAGCAGTATGAAACAAATGCTAAGGCATCAATACTCTATTAGGGAGTCTATCTCAATCAGAATTCGTCAAGGTTATGTAGCTCAAAACCGCTAAAGAAATATGGGACAAGATCATTCTGAGCTATGAAGGAGATGAATAGGTAAAATGAGAAAAACTACAAACTCTTAGAATTCAATATGAAAATCTCAGAATGCACAATGATGAAAGCGTGGCTAACTATTTCCTACGTATAAATGAGATTGTTAATTGTATGAAAAACTTGGGTGAAGAAATAAAAGAAGTTGTTTTGGTTGAAAAGGTTCTAAGATCTCTGTCTCCTAAGTTTGATTCAAAAGTTTCTGCCATAGAAGAAAAGCAGAATCTACAGAGCATTACCATGTTGCAGCTGCACGGAATCCTAACTGCTTACGTAATGAGAAAAGGGGGACCATCAGACAGGAGGGAAGTTGCATTCAAAGCCTTAGGAAAAGAAGATTACAATGAGTCAGGACATATGTCAGAAGAAGAGGAAGAATCAAATTTTGTCAAGAACCTTCAATGGGGAACTGGAAGATTCAGAGGTAAGCTGCCTTTCAAATGCTTTGCTTGTGGAGGAGTCGGTCACTATGCTTCCAAGTGTCCTCATAAAGATAAAGGTAAGGAACCAGTTAGATGGAACAGAAAATAGAATGTAAGTAAGAAGAGCTATTATACTCATGAAGATAGTGATGGACTTTCAAATAGTGATGAAGATGAACAAGGAAATGATGATAGACTTTTGATGGCTTTTGAAGATGATGGCTTCTTGGATGCTATAAATGAAGAACGTATTTATGAAGAAATATCTAAACTTAAAATTTGTTTAGAGGAAAAGAATATGATCATAGATACTCTAACATTCCAACTTGCTGAAAGAGATAAACACAATGAAGAGTTAGAATGTGAAATTATGGGACTTAGAAAAGAAATTGAGAAAACAAAAGCCCTTAATCTTAGATTTTCGAAAGGATTTGAAACTTTAGATGAGATTATCAAAGTGCAGCATTCTCCTCTAATCAAGACAAGTCTCAGATATTAGGAAGAAGCGTCTCAAGCACATAAGAAAGAACAGAATCCATCCACTTCCAAAAGTTATCTTGATGCAGCAAGGAGAAGTGAACAGGTTGACAATCGATAGCAAAGGCATAATGTAGATTACCAGGTAAATCAAGGACCATTTACTTCAAGAATGAACAAATATTACCAAGTAAATCGGGGGCAATCTACTTCAAGGATGAACAGAAGCTTCAATCGACCATAGGTAAATCATTCTAGCTGAAGAATGGATGTCAATGGAAACTATAGTCATTTTGTTGGTAGGTTTGATAATCGCATGAATTTCTTCAATGGCCAATGTTTCTCTTGTCATAACTTTGTTCATAAAGCTGCTCAATGTGTTGCTTACAAGACCATCATGACTAGGGAAGCTCAAAAACAAAGAAGTATGACTGGGATCATGAAAAGGACCTACAATAAATTTTCTTCTCTTGAAAATGAAATAGAATGTTCTATTTGTAACAACTTCGGTCATGAAGATTCTGAATGCAGGAGTAGGTTTCGGCAAACAACTCAGAAGGATCCAACTTCATTGAATCCCAAAACATGGAAAAAGAAAGAACCGCAACCAGAAAGATGTGGGATAGCCTTATATGTGGAAGGATAGGAAAATCAATGGTACATTGACAGTGGATGCTCGAAACATATGACAGGTGATAAAGAAAAACTTCAGTCATATACTGCCTTAGAAAGGGAAAAGGTCTCATTTGGAAATGACACCCCTGCATTCAGAAAAGGTAAAGGTTCTGCTTGTTTGAAAAAGAAGGTCAAAGCTGGAAATGTTATGTATGTTGATGGCTTAAAGCATAATCTATTGAGTGTCAGTCAAATGTGTGATCAAGGAACTGAGGTAATATTTCAATCAAATGGATGTATTGTTTGTGAGCTTGACACAGGAAAAACAGTGATCAAAGGCATAAGAACTCCAAATAATTTATACATATTCAAAGAAGGAGAACAACAATTCTATCTAAGCAAGAATGATGAACACTGGATATGGCACAGAATATTGGGGCATCTTAGCTTCTCTCAGATAAGGAAAGCATGCAAATATCAGGCGGTTCGTGATCTCCTTGAAATTATAATTCCAGACAATACAATATGCAAATCATGTTATTCTGGTAAACAAACCAGAGCTAATTTCCCTGAAATGGAAGGATCAGCTAGCAGGCCACTCGAACTTGTCCATACTGATGTATGTGGTCCAACTAGGAAAAGGTCACCTCGAGGAGAAGAATACTTTATATTGTTTATTGACGACTTTTCCAGGATGTGTTGGATAGGACTTATGAGCATAAAGATGAAGCTTTCGAAAAGTTCAAATCATTCAAATCCTTGGTGGAAAATGAATCAGATCGCAGAATCAAATGCCTCAAGTCAGATCGAGGAGGGGAATTTACCTCAGATGAATTTTTTTATTTTTGTGAAGAACATGGAATAAGAAGGGAATTTTCTGCTACAAGGACTCCTCAAAAAAATGGAGTAGTGGAAAGGATGAACAGAACGGTTCAACAAATGGCTCGTGCTATGTTGGATGAATCTGGAACTCCCGTAACCTTCTGGGGTGAAGCCGCATTTGCTGCAATTACTATTCTTAACAAGACAAAAATCCGAGTAAACAACACTCAGACTCCTCATGAACTTTGGTATGGTAAGACTCCCACAGTAAAATACTTCAAAATTTTTGGAAGCAAATGCTACATTAAGAAGACTGATGAAAATCTTGGCAAGTTTGAACCTATTGCAGATGAAGGAATTCTACTTGGCTACTCTCCCCACAACAAATCATATAAGTGTTACAATAAAAGACTTGGAAAAATTGTTGAAAGTATTGATGTAGTGGTTGATGAAGAAGGAAAAAGTCCTAGGCAAGTAAAATATGAAAATATCGAAGATGATGAGGATTATACTTCAACATCAAATCAGATTCATGACGAAGAAGAAACCCATGAGGTACCAGAAGAACATATAAGGATAGAAGAAAAGACTCCATCTAGATACGTTCAGAAGAATCATCCAGAAACTCAAATTTTGGGGCAGAAAGAGGCAGGTGTTCAAACAAGAAGAACCATTTCAGAAGCTTTAAGCTATCTAGCATTGCTCTCCTCCACGGAACCACAAAATGTAAAAGAAGCATGCAAAGATGAATGCTGGGTCATGGCCATGGAGGAAGAACTTGAATAGATTGAAAAGAATAACACTTTGGAATTGGTTCCTAGACCAAAATATAAGAATGTCATAGGGACAAAATGGATTTTCAAAAATAAGCTAAATGAAAATGGAGATGTGGTTAGAAACAAGGTAAGACTTGTTTGTAAAGGATATGCGCAACGAGAAGGGGTAGACTTTGAAGAAACTTTTGCACAAGTTGCAAGACTTGAGGCTATAAGAATGTTCCTTGCTCTCTCTATCTTTCAGAAGTTCAAGTTATTTCAAATGGACATGAAATCTGCCTTTCTGAATGGAGACTTGGATGAAGAAGTATATATTGAGCAACCGGATGGGTTTATGCTTGGAAATGATCCAAAACTTGGATGTAGACTCAAAAAGGCTCTCTATGGTCTCAAACAAGTTCCAAGAGCTTGGTATTATCAATTGGATAAGTACCTTCTTCAACAAGGTTTTTCAAAAGGATCAACAGATAGCAATCTATATATAAAAATTGACAAGGATAAATTGCTAATACTTGTTGTGTATGTTGATGATATCATTTTTGGTAGCAATGAGAAAGACATGAGTCAAAAATTTGCCTTGGTGATGCAAAGAGAATTTGAAATGTCTCTACTTGGTGAGCTCACATATTTTCTTGGTTTATAAGTTCAACAAAACAAAGATGGTATTTTTCTATCACAAACCAAGTATCTCAAGCAGATCTTAAAGAAATATGGGATGGAGGATTCGAAACCAGTATGTACCCCTATGGTAATAGGATGCAGCCTCAGTACAAATGATGAATCAACAGTTGTACATCAACCAACCTATAGATCCATGGTTGGTAGTCTGCTCTATCTAGCGTGTACCCGACCAGACATTATGCATGCAGTAGGGATAGTTGGAAGGTTTCGGGCAAACCCAAAGGAAACTCATCTTCAGGCCGTAAAGAGAATTTTCAAGTATCTTCAAGAGACTCAAAACTATGGTTTATGGTATCCTAGAGATACAGATCTCACACTTCATGCTTATACATATGCAGATTGGGCAGGAAGCGTGGATGACAGGAAAAGCACTAGTGGTGGTGCATTTTTCATGGGTCCTAGATTAGTATCTTGGTTCAAAAAGAAACAAAGTTCCATTGCATTATCTACAACTGAAGCAGAATATGTAGCTGTTGCATCTTGCTGCACACAACTCCTTTGGATGATGCAAGCATTGCAAGATCTTCAAATCACTTGTACTCCACCTATTTCCATTTTCTGTGATAATACAAGTGCAATCAATATTTCAAAGAATCCTTTCATGCATTCAAAGACAAAGCACATACCTATCAAGTATCACTTTCTCCGGGAACAAGTGCTTGAACAAAAGGTCAAGTTGGAGTATGTTTCATCTAAGGAACAAGTTGCTGATATACTCACCAAACCACTGCCCAGGGAGACATTTGAATACCTCAGACAGAAGCTGGGGGTAGTTGATGCATCATCTTGCTATTGAATCTTGTCTTTTTTCAGAGATTAATGGTTGTACGCGAGTTTCAGGTGGGTAATCTGTGTAGATACGAAGGTTTCTGTGGGTGCAGTCGCATATATTCTGGTTGAAGAAAAGCAGTGGGGCCAGACTGAGGATGAAAAGAGTTTTTAATGGGTCTAATAGAGATCATCTGGCACAGGTTCAAGGGGAGCATATGTTCTTCTAATAATGCATTGTTTGCATTATCTTAGAAGATCTTGGCTCAATTTCACAGTGGTTTTGTTTCAAGTGGAACAGGTGCAGAGGGAGAACATGGTTGCTGGTCTGAATGATGATTAACAGATGCTGCTAATGATAGCTATTGTAGAAAATAATTGTTTGTCTGAATGATGATTGACCGATAATTGCTCTCTATGTCATGTATTTCTTTTCTTTTCTTATCAAGGTCATGTAACGGCCTATCTTGGTTTCCCCACTATGCCTGGGATGAATGAAGTAAGGTTTTTGTCTTTATCATGTGTAAATTTTTGGTCAATTCCCACTTGGTTGGGAGATGGATGTATGAGTCTTTGGTGGTAGGAAGTTCCTTTATAGTATATAAAGTCATGTTTCTCTTGCAGAACATCTTCTTGCAGATCTTGCCTATAGTCAGGGGGAGCTTGGACAGCACAGCAGAGCAGAAAATTCAGAACAAACTCAGGGGGAGCATAACCCTTTGTGCTTGATGTCAAAGGGGGAGAATGAATTTGAGCGACTTGGGGTTGCCATAAAGTCCAAAGGGGGAGATTGTTGGCATTATGACACAGGTTTGGCACTATGGTACATGTGTTGTCCTTGATGGCAACTCACTCAAATGTCAGATCAACAGTTCAGGTTATCAGAATGAAAGAAAATGAGGTATACGCAGGTTCGTCTTAGCAAAGTTGTGTATATACACAGGATCACCGATCAAAAGGCGTGTATACATATACACACACTTTCATGCAGAGAAAAGTGCGTACATGTGGGAAAGTTTATGTTTGGTCCATGGTATTTAGTCCGACATATTTGAACCTATGGTTTTGGTCCTTGGTATTTCATACAAAGTATTAAACCCTGGTATTGGGTCCCTAGTATTGGTTTTCAATGGTTTTGGACCATGGTTAAGAAAGGCTTAAGGCTATAAAAATGGAAGGATATTATTTGGCAAAGGTATCGATTCAAGCATTGAATATCTGAAGAAGAGCAAGATTGGGAACACTGTGATTGGTTATGGTGCATTGCTGAATCTGATCCAATAAGGAACCTGAGTGCTAAAAGATGGATAAGTTTTATTGATGAATCACGACCTTAAGACTTAAATGGTAGTATCATTGTATGGTTTTTGATCTGTTATATTTGGCGCATGATTAGGTCTCTAAATATGATAAACTGGGTATATTTGATGTCTGAAACTTGAAAAGAAAAAAATTGCCTTGTATAGATCTGTACGCATGTTCTGCACATCAAAGGCGCGTGTACACGTAGGTTCAGCAAAGCAATATAGCGTATATGCTGGTTAGCATAGATACAGCTGTGTATGTACGCAGGTTTCTGCATAGTGAAGTAGCGTACATTTCATGAAATTTGCTTTAGCTGCTTCTGTTTATTTCTGCTTCTATTACCTTTTTCTGGTTACGACATTCTGAGAAGTGTTTAGATGATTCTATATTGGGTTGTACAAAGGAGATTGAATGTTGTAGATATACCTGATGTATGATTGATGTTATTCATGGATCCAGTCTGAAAATTTATGAAATGTGGTCCCTGGAAGAAAAGAGAGGGTTGTAGCCTTCTAGAGGTAGCAGCCTGCGTACTAGTACCTCAGCTAGTAGAAGAGCTAAAGGGGGTTTTAGCTCCCTTCCATGTGAATTTGGAGAACGAGAGAAGGTTGTAGCCTTCTGCAGGTAGCAGCCTGCGTACTGGTATAAGATTGCACCAATACAGAAACATTGTAAAAAGAAGTTTCTAATTAAAAGAAGATAGAGACAAATTGCAGCAGGTAGTTTTTACCCACATTGGGTTTCCACCTTATATCTTGAGTTCTTGTGTGTGACTGTCTGCACTATTTTTCTGTTCCTAATTGATATATGGTTTTGACATGCAGATTTAAGATTAACATCTGAAGAATAATTAAATTACAAGTCTATGAGTTATACGTTGTTTTATTTAACCGAAGTTGCATATATACGCTGGTTTATCTAACTAAAGTAGCGTATACAAATCTGTATATGAATTGAAAAATAATTGACTTGATAATACTAATTCAACCCCCATCTCAGTATTATTTCCAACAACAAACTTACCTTCAGTTCAAGAATGACAACAACATAGGTTGCATGAGTAGACTCTAACTATAACAAATCAGTTATACCTAACTGAAAGGTTTGATGCTCCAGGAATCCAAGTTCGAATCTATAATGAAAGAGTGTGTTTTTGGCCATGTTATTCATGGAACACAAAGTTAGGGAACAACCACTATTTCAATTTCAGTTAAGAGAATTTCACGAACAAAGACCTTAGTGAGGGAGACAAATATTGGGTTTTGGTGTCAAACAACCTAAATTACATAGTACAAGACACTGTACTAAAATAAAAAACCATAAAGAGGCCTAACTGAGACCTTTTTTGCTTGAAGTGAGTGTTGGAATCAATGCATCAAGGTTTCTCCTTGCTTGGGAAACCTCAGATAGATTAAAAATTATCATAATAGAAGCAAAAAGAATAAATAAATTAAGTAAAAAAGAATACAATTAACACCCACTCTACAAAGAGCATAGTGTAATAATTCATGGAGTAAAAGGAGTTAAATAAACTTATTGTTATTAGATGGGTTACAGGGGGAAAACATTGGTGTGGGCATGCTCCTAAAATTTCAAACAATAATAGCCTGCATCAGATGATGTCCTTACAGAAGTGATTAACATCATCATCTTACTAGTAAGGAAAATTAGGGAGACTTTGGTAATGAAGCTATGAATAACGACAAGAGTAAACATCAGTTGTAAGAAATAAGTAGGGTTCACAATCATATGAAATTTAAATACCATAAAAGGAAAAATAAATTAGGGGATCATGTTGTGTCTCTTAGCCACAACCAAGGAATCTTGAACAACATCCCATTTCTCTACTAAGACAAACACCCTCATCCATTTCGAGACTAACCCTAGTTGAAAGATGCAAAATTTCTAGACTCTAGAGGAAGAATAGCTCAAAATGGCAGCTAGCAAGGGTAGTCATTCCCTGGAAGGCTCTAGGATCCACAATTCTTAGTCATTCAATGTGAGCAATGCTAATATTGTCAGTGAAATACTGTATTTTTTGGGTGATGTGACAATATTGGAGTTATAGAATCTATGACTAGCACAAATTAATGAGTTAGTTAATTAAGGTTGCATACATGAAGGAGTCAAGTAATATTTCACAAGTGATTGATCCAAAGGTAGAAAACGTTTAAATTGTCTAACATAAGTTTAAAAAGGCATAATGAAGACAACTAAGAAAGGAGGGGAGGTCATTCCAAAGGAATGCCTTATGGCGTAATTATAAACCCTTGCAATTAATATTATAATGTAGTCGATTAATAAACCCAATGGATTATTAATATTAAAACCCAAGGGATTAATATTATAGCCCTAAGGGATAAATGTGTTTGACTATGTTAGGGTTTATAATATTTATAGATTAATACATGTTAGTTATGGTTGACTATTGTTCACATGGTCAACTATTGTCAACATGAATACCATGGTGAACCATACTTACCTCAAGAATCATGGTTTATCTATTAGTGGCCTATAATGAACCATAGTGGATGGTCATGGCTGACCATGGAGGCTTATTGTGGAGGGTTAATAATATTAATCTTGGGGTTTATAATATTTATCCTAGGGTTTATAATCTTAGGGTTTAATATATTAAATTTATGGTTTATAATCTTAGGCTTTATATTAATAATATTAGGGTTTATTATATTGGGTTTTATAATGTTAAGGTTTTGTATTAGTGTTTAATATTATGACATAGGAAAGGTAAAAAAATCTATCCAACATTGAATTGTCACAAACATTGTCTCAATACGACAATCATTCTAACAATCATTGTAGCATTGTTAGAATTACATTGCAATTTATTAAACATCGCAGTGTCATTACAAAATTGGGGTTTAATATTATGATTTATAATATTCAGGTCTTTAATATTTAATATTAGGGTTTATAATATTAAGATTTAGGTTTATTAATCCCTTAGGTCTATAATATTAATATTAGGGTTTATAATCTAAAGGTTCGTAATAATAGGGTATATAATATTAATCCTAGGGTTTATAGTATTAATCCTAGGGTTTATAATCCTTGGGTTTTATAATGTTAGGGTTTTTTATTAGGGTTTAATATTGTGACATTTGAATGTAAAATTATATATCCAACACTGCATTGAGACAATCATTGTATTAATGCCGTAATCATTCTAAAAATCATTGTCGTAATGTTACATTACATTGTAATTTATTCAATGTCGTATTGCAAAATTACAAAATTCGAGTTTAATAATAAAGTTTATAATGTTCAAGTTTTTAAAAATGTGTTTATAATATTAGGATTTAATATTGGGTTTATAATTTATAGTAGCGTTGTTTAATAATATGATTTATAATATTAATAATAAGGTTTATTATATTCTATTTATATTCCTAGGGTTTAATATTAATCCTAGGCTTTACAATATTAATATGATGGTTTAGTATGAACCCCTTAGGTTTACAATCCCTTGAGTTTATCAATCCCTTGGGTTTATTAATCCTTTGGGTTTGTAATCCCTTAATTTTATAATATCAATAACCTCTAGAGTTTATAATATTATTAATCATTTGGGTTTATTAGTCCTTTCGATTTATTATAAATAATACTTTGGATTATTAATCCCTTGAGTGTAGAATTAATCACTAAAATGTATAATAATATATTAGGGTTTATATTCTTAGTATTTATAATATTAATGTTATATTTGATATATAATATTAGGGTTTATAATATTAATCTAAGGGTTTAATATTAATCATATGGTTTAAAAACCTTTGGACTTATAATATTAATCCGAGGGTTTAATATTAATGGGTTAGGTCAATAATCCCTTTGGATTATAATATTGATCTTAGGGTTTATATTAATTGGGTTTAATATTAATCTTATGGTTTATAATATTAATAATCCATTAGGTTTATTAATCACTTGGGTTTATAATATTAACAATCCCTTGGGTTTACCAATCTCTTAGGTTTATAATATTAATCCCTTGAGTTTATAATAGGGTTTATTAATCCATAGGTTTTATAATATTAATTCCTTTTGTGTTTTACTCCATTGGATTTATAATATTAATAATCCATTAGGTTTATTAATCTCTTGGGTTATGGTTTAAAATATTTATATTATAATGTTAGATTACATTGGAATTTATTCAACGTCGCATTATGACATTGCAAAATTGGGGTTTAGTATTAGGGTTTATGATATTTGGGTTTTTAATGTTGGATTTATAATATTAAGTTTTCACATTGGTTTTATAATGAATAATAGTGAGGCTTTAATATATATTTATAGCATTAATCTAAGTTTAAATATTAATACTAGGGTTTGATAATATTCTCGGGTTTAGGAATCCCTTGGGTTATAAATATTAAACCCAATATTATATAATAATATTCAGGTTTATTCTCTTAGTGTTTATAGGATTAATGTTTGTTTTCATGTATTATCGTAGGGTTTATAATATTAATACAAGGTTTGTTATATCTTATAATTTTAATCCCTTGGCTTATAATATTAATACTAAGATTTAATTTTAAACATGTCAGGTGTAAAATCCATTGGGATTATAATACTATTATTAGGGTTTATATTCCTATAATTTAATATTAATCATAGGGTTTACAATATCAATCTTTGTTTAATATTAAGTTGTTCGGTTTATAATCCACATGGTTTATAATATTATTTCCCTCGTTTTATAACATTAATAGTCCATTGGGTTTATTAATCACTTGGGTTTATAATTTTAACAATCCCTTAGGTTTTTAATGTTAACCCCTTGGGTTTATAATATGTTTTTTTTTGCAATCTTGGTAGGACCTTTATTTTCAATATCTTTAAAAAAAATAGGTAGGTTACATCCATTTGTTGAATGGTTAGGTGGCCTTAACCTACCCGGAGGGAAACTAGGTCAGTTAGCCACCTAACGACATGATAAACATCCAAAACTATAATAAATTAAGCATTAAATTATGCCCCATTGTTGGTTGAAAAACCATAATTTGCTACATTAATCAATCTCATCCTTTTCATTGAATCCTGGAAGATCCATTCATAACCTACTAGATCTGGATTTCCCTTGGATGCACCATTAAAACTTAATTTAATAAAATTGTCTGGAGGAGTAGAGAAGTGTTGAGGAGATGCTACAGGGGAACTAGAAGTTTCCACGAGCTTGAGGCAATCATAGAAGGGGACACATTCAGAAAAGCTAGAATTATAGCTTCATTAAGAGCTACTAGCTAATCATTCAGATGTCATTTCTCTGCTAATATTTTTTCTCTAATATTTTGGACTATTCCTTGCCAGACAAACACCGGGGGTTTATGGTGATCTATAAAAATTGTGTTGTTTATTTCCTTCCAAATAGCCCAAAAGAGGAATCCCAAAGCTGATGCCCAAGCTTGGTTGAGCACTAAGCTCAAAAATATACCTTTTCTCCATAAGAGCAGGGTTTCCTTGATGGTTTGGGAGTCTGTATCCATGTGGCCAAACAAGGTTCATATATGTCTCCATTGATGATTAGCAAAAGAAAAAGAGTTCAAGAGGTGTTTTGGGTCCACATTTTGTTGACCATATAAAAAACAAAATGATGGACCATGCATATCATGTTTTTGAAGTTAATCCCAAGTGAGGATTCTCCCTCTACAAACCAACCATAAGAAGTAAGTTATTTTGGGCCAGAGCCATCTAGACCATATCTTCTTCCATAGTTGGTTGTGTTGATTTTGAATATCCTCCAATCAAAGTTTGTATTCTTCCTTAATATTAAAGATACCCCGAGTAGAGTAACCCCATATAAGAATGTATGGTCCATCCAGGATGGTGATTTTGCGTGATTGTAATTATTTGTCCAACTATTGCCATTGATCTGATGTGGGTGAATTAGGTCAATCCTGATGTGTCTTCCATTTCCTCCATCTCTAGGGCACTAGCGAGGGTTTCCAGAATTGTTCCACCTGCTAATAACTATGACTAGTTGTGTAAAGAAATATCTCCCTAAGGTCTTGCCAATTGAACAACTTCTCTCTCTATTTCCATGAATCTTGCCAAAATAGTGTCATTTTTCCATTTCTGACTTCCCAAAAAACATTTGAAGTGATTAGGTCTCTATTTCTAGCTATCAGGTTCCATATTGAAGAGACCTTAGGAGGATATTGGTATCAGAAAATGTCCTTTGTGTGTAGCGGCATGTTGTATTTTCCAGTCCATATTTTTTTCCATAGGTCTTTTCCTCCCTTGATCCAACGCCACCATAATTTAGCACCCATGACTTTATTCATAATGAACGGATCCATAAGGCATAAACCCCCACCCATCTTAGATTTTATGAGATGGGGCCATGAAACCAGAGCTTATTTATTCAATTGTTCTCCACCACATAAGAACTTTTTAAAAATATCTATCATAGAATTGGAAGAAGATTTAGGGGCAGCCATCCTAGAGAGCTTGTAGATAGACATCGACTTAGGAGAACTACTTTAGGGACTACAATCCTACCTACTATATTGTGCACTTGAAAATCCCAATTGCTCAGCTTTGTTTGAATCTTTTGGAGCATGCCTTGCCAACACGAAGTTTTTAAGGAGGTAGACACTAGGGGCAATCCCATATATTTTATAGGTAATGAACTGATCCCAAAGCCAAGCACCTAAGCAAGGAAGGTTTTGATTTTCACAGGATTACTGAAGAAAAATATATTTGACTTTTCATTATTGATCTGGGTACCTGAAGCTCACATGAAATCCTACCGAATAACTTTGACCCTCCTCACTTTCCACAACGTCACTTGATAGAATAACATAATGTCATCCACAAATTGTTGGTGGGAAATGGGAAGACCAATGCCCAAAGGATGAATACCCTTGATTTGGGATGATTGAGCCGATGATATCACATATCTACCAAGACCCTCGGCTACTATAATAAAGAGAAAAGGGGAGATCGGGTCATCTTGTCTCAGGTTGCGGGAAGGTTTGAAGGTTTAGGAGGGAGAACCATTTAGCAGGATTGAAAAAATAGGAAACAAGATAAGAGACGAAATATAATTCAACAAACATTGCTCAAAGCCAAAAGACTTAAGAATACTGATAAGTTAGGTCTAACTTAGCTAATCATAGGCTTTAGATAGGTCCATCTTGATCATCATGCCAGGAATGTTTTGCTGCTTCAAGGAATGGGCAAGTTCTTGTGAAGTAATAATATTGTCTAGGATTTGATGGCCTTCCACAAAATCATTCTTTTATGGGGAGATAAGACTAGGTAGGAGAGGCTTGATATGCTTAACAATAACCGTGGAAATGATCTTGTAAATGAAATTACACAAGGTGATTGGTCTAAAGCCCTTAGGGTCTTCATATTTGTTTGTTTTAGGAATTAAAGCAGTAAACGTGTAATTCAATCCCAAACATACATTCTGGTTATGATGAGATTCCTTAACCACCTCTATAATATCTTTATCGATGAAGCTCCAAGAAACCTGATAGAATTCTCCACTGAACCCATCTGATGCTGGTACTTTTTTTAGCCATCCCTTTGACAACATCATTTGTCTCATCCAGGGTAAACACTCGCATGAGACCCAAATTCTGGTCATGAGAGATGAGTTGTGGAATGTGTCGAGTTATTCTTCAAATAACTTCTGATCTATCCTTGGGAGGTTTCGACAAAGAGTCTAGAAGTGGTTTGCCACCAGTCTTTCCATATCTTCATGTTGAATGAATTTTTTCCCTGAACCATCCTTCAGGGATAATATTCTTTTATGTTTTCGATGTTGTATCATATCTTTGTGGAAAAACCAAGTATTCTTCTTCCCTTCACAAAGTTGTTGTATTTTAGATTTATGCTTCCACATAATTTCTTATTGTTTCCTTCTCTCCTCCATTTGGTTTACTAGTTGTCCATCCTCCACTTAGGGGCTCCCAGATCGGCCTTCACTAATGATTTTTTGTTATATTTCTTGCATTTTATTATGAAGTTGATCTTGATCTTTCATAATGTTGCCGAACTCTTCTTGATTCCATTTCTTGATCTGGGTGTTCAGGTCCTTTAATTTTAGCTGAAAAGTGTGCATGTGCTTCATCCCTTGGGCTGAACTCCCTTTCCACTTGTTTTCCACTTTTTGTATAAAAAAGGGGTCCCTCAGCCATAAATATTCAAATCTAAAAGGACAGTTTTTACGCGTTGTTTTCAGGTCAATCTCCAACCTGATTGGCCATTGGTACAAACCCATGCATGGGAGAATGGAGGTTGCGAGGAAAATATCCCTACTAATAACCTGCTCTGGCAATAGAAATCTATCAACTTGTGAAGCTACTTGATGTGTGCCTCTACATTGATTGTTCCAAGTATACACCCCATTATTTATTGGTAGATCCACTAAATGCATCTCCTCAATTTTTGCTAGAATGGTTTCATTTCAGCATCCATATGGCACAGGTCACCCTTATTTTCTTCCAGCAATGTGATCAAGTTAATTTGCCTCCTAAAACCCACATCTCCGTTGGGAATAGTCTTCTGAGTTTTCTGATATCCTAAAAGAAAACCCTTTTTGTCCTCGAATGTGAGGCCCATATACCCCTGACAGTAGGGCCCAATCCAAGTACCAATGTGTTAGAATTTTCATGAGATAATTTGAGGCATACCAACCCAGTCTTCAAATGTAATTTTAGTAGGATTCCATAAGATATTGAGCCCTCCTGTACTCCCTTTGGAATCTTGGGCTACCACCTCATACTGGGGTTTGAAATACCTAGCCATTTCTTTTAGTCTAGTCTCCAAGATTTTAGTTTCCTGGAGAATCATGATAATCAGTTTGTCTCTTTTAAGTCAGTCTTTCAGGTACCATTTCTTCCCTCTACTATTGAGCCCTCACACATTATAGGATGTAATAATAATTTGTAAGGCTTATTAATTTGATGGAAGAATGTGGATAGCGACACCACTCTACCCAAGTTCACCAGCAAATCACCCATCATCTGTATGGATGCTCACAAATTATTTCGGCTGTTTTTCTTACCTCCTTTTCCAGATACACTTGTCTATGCGCCTTGGCTTGGGTGAGAAACCAAGTGATGTAGTTGATCCAAAGAGACTGAGCCTTGCTTAGCTTGATATTATTGAGTTTTTTTCTTTTATAATTTCTTTTGGTCTTTAGGAATGAATCTTTCATCCAGATTTTTCCATTCGTTCAATAGATATTTCATGATATGTTCTTTTACATTGAGATCCTCCTTCAATTGAACTATTTCCATATTGACTTGATATTTATTTTTCCCATGTCCTTCTTTTTCCCACGATTCCTCCTCAACTTTCCTCTTAGCTTTCTGGCCACCCTTTGGAGGAGTGTTAGGGTTTTATTTACTAGCTGGATCTCACACATCACTAGGAATTTTGTCTTCCTACATCAAGGTATCGTAGCGATTATGGTTTTTGGTAGCCTTGTGAGGCTATTATTTGACTAACCTGATGTATTTTGTGTATTGCGCTTCTTTTTTTGGACTTCCTAGAATCCATCTAAATCTTCCTGAGGTTTTGCTACAACTTTATCTTTCTAAGAAATTATTTGTACAATTGTTCCTATTCATGACATCTTTTGTAGTGAAATGGAATGTGCTCGTAGTCCAATGGTTGTTGCCATACCTCATCCTCATACTCAAGCTCAATAAATTTTAGGAGGGGATCAATTATGTTCATCTACACACAGATCCGAGCGTATGAGATATACTTTCCTCATCTTGGTTAATCTCCAACCTTAATAAAACTTCAAATGGAGATTCCAATTCCATCCAATATATCTAGATCCCATAAATCCACAAGGAGGGAAAATAATCTGACCCATACTAGGGCTTCCATAAATTTGTCCTGATTTGGGTTATAGTATTCCTCCAAATGTCACATGAAGAGACTAGCATTGTAGTAGAAGTAGGGTCTGTTTTCAAAAACCCTCTCCTTATCTTCAAGGCTCGTAAAAGTCACTATAAAGGAACTCAGAGCCCCAAAATTTAGATCTATATGTCCTTTTGGTTTCCACTTCAGTTGGATCCATTTAACCAGATCTCTTTCAAAGGGTTAGGTTCTTATAACCTTGCATGTCAATGCATGATCATTCATAAATTTTTTTGCTAATTCTCCAATTTATTAATGGGAATCACAAATCGAGGTTTCTTCATTCCGCTTGGCAAACATTGTCCCCAGATTCTTTCTTGCCATTGGGATCCCAAGGCTAGGCTACCTTTTCCTCTTCCTTTAGCTCTCTTTGCAGTCGTGGCCTCTTTTTGGCTACTCGTTTCTTTGAATGATATGTTTCGATATGAGGGGATTTGTCACGCTTGTATCACGATGGTAGTATTTTAAAAACACATAGGTGGGTGTGGCACCGCCACATTTTTTTCCTTTCACCAATACTTAAGTGTACGAGCTACACCTAACGAAACACTTAACCAATTATTTACTTCAAGTGTTATTATCGGAGTGCAAATAAACTCTTCAATTAACCATTCATCAATATAAATGCACAACAGAAATCATCAACACACCATCATAAGTGGGAGGGGAAACTCCCAGAAGTTAGGGTCTACTTCATATATATATCTATATATCTATATATA
>APFE030596565.1:41868-121158 GCA_000404065.3 Pinus taeda
ACACCTTTATTTTACAAAATGTGCCTGCAAAATGCTGAAGTCATGCCTCGTGCACGCTCACACGAACTGTTGAACTACCTACAGAACTATTGTGCCCATCTTTCGTCGTTTCGCTTCACTTGTTCCCTTGACAATCCTTTCTGCAGTCTGCCTGCACTAGCCAAAACATTGACACACTATTGTGCCTCCTCGCGCAGCCCTGAATGTCCCTGTTCACTCTATTGCAACTCTGCTCGAACCATCATTCACTCAATGTTGTCGCAACCAGGGTCACTAGCCGCACTTGCCTTTTGGTATGCAATGTTGTGTCTCTCTACCTGCAACTCGTTGTAGCGTCTTAGGTCGCCTCACTATTTGGCGACCAACTCTCGACCAGTTGGGCGCCAAATAGTCAGGTGACACAAAATGCTACAACGAATTGTTGTCGAACTATTTAACTTGACACTGTCATTGTATAATATTTTCGAACTGCTTTTTTATTTTCTAGAAACCCCAACTCCTACCTTGTTGACTTTGGTCTTACACCTGCACTCTGCATGTGGCTTCATCCCTTCTCGCTCTACATTTTTTTTTGCTTTCGGTCAAGTTCGATGATGGATGAATGACAACCATTCTCCTCTAATATGTATGCTGCTACCATTTTGGCAACACCAAGGGTTGCGACCTTTCATGGTCAGTCCATCCTCCATGTACACATCAGCCTGCCAATATATGTATGTCAGCCCAACTTGTATAAATATATATCATTTCCCCATCACATGTTTATCACTGCCACTCACGTCAGCCTAGCCACCTACTCAACCAATCTCCATACTTTGATTCCACACACTCCATATCTCACCTAAGGGTGCCTTGCCAGGTCGTGCGCCCAGTCGAATTCCCATCTCGGTTCATCCATCACATGCTCCCATCGCACATTTGAAATTCCACCTCCGAATTACCTTTAACTAAATGAGGGTGCTCGTCAACTCGAGGCGCTTGCATCCTCCACCACTCTGAAAATGTTGTCATCCTTAACAACACCATCTTAGCAATCTCCATTGCTAAGACATATCCATATATGTGGGCAGCCAAATAGCTCCACCCATGACCTACTCCATGCTCCAATCGCGTCAAACTATGCAAGAAAATCATGTGCTGGATCCCCCTGTGATGGTGATTAATTGGGAAGCCAATCAAACCATAACATCGCCTCCACAAGAACGCATTCTCCTCACATCATTATGACTATCTTCACATCCTAGTGTCAATCATGTGCATCTCACCCCATGTTCCTTATCATAAAATATAGAGGACTCACTGCCATGAGAAAAATACAATGAGCCTCATCCTCATGTCAGTCTAAGAAGAGGTAGGGGATGGGAAAGCTAATGGTTCTCCATCCTCCTTTTCTAACAGCTCAATCCATCTATTCGAATCTTCCTCCTCCAATCTCTGCATGTATGCTTCCCAACTCTCCTCCTGAGTCTCTGGTCTAGCATCCCCATTTCCTTCCATTGCCTCTCGCATGCCTGTCAAATCTAGGATACTATCAGAGAATGATCTAATTACCTGTGACTGCTCCATGAGTTTTTCCTCTACAGTAGACAACCTCCCATCAAGCTCTCAGTCTCACTTTATGTCCTCTACATTCATCATTGTCAATTTACATCCAACTATCATAACTGCCATGGTTAGTAACCCCAAAGGTTCACCATCTCATCCGTCGTAAATGTACAACTTCTTCATATGTGGCATAATCATAGCCTCATAATGTTTCAAAAATTCCATACCCAATACTGCCTCATAGTCATCCATCTACACAATTGTGAAGTCGGTCTTTCCGGACCACTCACCAATTTTGAGATCCACATTTTTTGTGATACCGATGACATTATCGGGTGGAAAGTTCAATGTTTTAAGATGAGCTTGGATTGGTGAGAACTTCAATCATAATTTTCTCACAACTTCCTCCCTGATGAAGTTATAGGTCACACCACTCTCCACCATAGTGAGTAAAGTGCCTTGCCCAACCTTCATGCTAACATAATCCAATTTTTTCCTCTCATGATCTTGCCTTGGAAAAACCTCCATGGTTAATGCAGATCCTAAAATTAGCGTCACCCAAACTATTGGTTCCTCTTTTTTCTTCCTTCCATCAGTTTTTACTACTACAACCACCATCAGTTTAGAAGGAAATTTCTTCACCGTGTGGTTCCCTCTGCACAACCAACACTTCAGACGTTTCTTCATCTTTGACTTGTCATTCGATCTTGAATGCTCCTCCTTTGTATTTTTCTCCTTCAATTTATCAAACTTCGTCTTTCTCTCTTCGGTCGCTTCATCAAAATGTTATGCCAGTCGATCAGCTGCAGCAAATGCTTCTTCTAGAGTTTTTATCTTTTGCCTCTTTGCCTCATTGCATGCCCAAGGATTCAGTTCTATAATGAAGTTGAATACCTTGTCTTTCTTCGCCATATCAGGTAGTTCCAAGATCGCACTGGAGAATTCTTGTTGATATGCTTATAGACTCCCTATTTTCTTGATGTATTTAACATTCATCCTTGCATCCCAAGTCTCATCTTATGGGCTAAAATGAGTCTGCAAAGCCTTCTTCATATCATCCCAAGTAGAGATGTCATCAACATCACCACTATTAATCTGATCCAACTTCCGTCTCCACCACATATAAGCATCCTTAGTAATCTTGTCAAGACAATACACTAATTCATTCAACTTCAACCCTGCAACTTGTCCCTATCGAGCTTCTTCAAATTCAATCAAAGGCCAGTGAAAAGTGGGGCTCGGATACTAACTATCACAAAGTGGAAGATGTATCTGTACTTCAAATCTTCAATCAAGCTAGGCTCACCTTGAATCAAGCTCTGATACCAACTGTCACACCCGTATCCTGGTTGTAGTCTTTTAACCATGCATAGGAGGTTACGGCACCACTACACTTTTTCTTTTCACCAATACTTAACCAAACACTTAAACAATTATTTACTTAAAGTGTTATTATCGTAGTGGAATGAACTCTTCAATTAACCATTCATCAGTATAAATGCACAGCAAAAATAATGAACACATCATCATAAGTGGGGTGTGGGGGAGGGAACTCCTAGAAGTTAGAGTCTGCTTGATATATATATATATATATATATATATATATATATATAATATTTATTATATATATATATATATTAATATAATATATATTATATATATATATTATATATATATATAAGTTATGTAATTCAAGTATACATAAAATTATACAATTCGGTGTTTCCAACAAGCCACACACCTTTATTTTACACAACCTTGCCTGAAAAATGCTAAAGTCATCCCCCGTGCATGCTCACCCAAACTGTTGAACTACCTACACCATTACCATGCCTATCATTCATCGTTTTGGTTCACCCATGCCCTCAACAATCCTTGCCGCAATCTGCCCGCACTACCCAACACTTCGACACACTACTATGCTCCTTGTGTAGCCCTGAATGTCCCCATTCACTCTGCCGCAACTCTACCTAAACCACTGTTCACTCGTCATTGTCGCAATTCGGGTCGCTACCTCACACCCGCCTTTCGGCATGCAGCATCATGTCACTCTACCTGCAGCTTGTTGTAGTGGCTTAGGTCACGCAACATTTTGGCACCAACTCTTGTCTAGTTCACCGTGTGTTCAAATTGTTTAACTCAACCCCACCCCTATATAACAGTTCCACACTGTTGTTTGGTTCGCCAGAAACCCGAACTCTCGCCTTTGCTGAATTCGATCCTACACATGCACTCCGCCTATAGCTTCGGACCTTCTCACTCTGCGATTTGTTTGTTTACTCTTGCTTGTTTTCGCTCGAGTTCAATGATGAATGAATGGCCACTATTGTCCTCTAATATATATGTGTGCTATCATGTGGCAACACTAAGGGTCATGACCTTTCATGCTTGGCCCATCCTCTATGTACACGTTGTCCTGCCCATATATGTATGTCATCCCAACTTATATAGTTATATATCATTTCCTTGTCGCATGTGTATCATTTTCACTCTGGTCACCCTAGCCACCCACTCGCTCAATCTCCATACTTCGGTTCCACACACTCCATCGCTTGCTCACAGGTGCCTCGCCCAGGTGTGCACCCGCCTAAATGCCCAACTTAGGTCGTCTGACAAGCTAGCCCATCGCATGCTCCCATCGTACATCTAAAATTCCACCCCTGAGTTTCCTTTAACTAAATGCGACCTCTCGTCAACTTGAGGCCCTGATATGATCTCTCCCCTCCTGCCTGACGCGCTCATGCCCCTATCAGAGATGCAGAAGAGGACGACATCACAGGGTTTGCAAAGAGACAATTGTGTGAATGATTCAGATTTTGTAGGTTAAAACTCTACTTTTGTAGACATCACAATATTTTTACTCGAACGATATCCCTTCGGTTTATAATATTAATCCCTTGTGGTTTTAATATAAATTGCTTGGGTTTATATTATTAATCGCTTGGGTTTAGAGGGTTTTTAATATTAATATCATAGGTTTGTAATACTAATCTCTTGAGTTTATAGTATTAATTCTTTAGGTTTATTGATCCCTTTGGTTTATAATATTAATCCTTTGGGTTTTAAATATTAATTGCTTGGGTCTATTAATCATTTTGGCTTATTATATTAATCTTTTGGATTTAGAATATTAATTATCCCTTTGCTTTATTAATCCCTTTGATTTCTACTATAAATAATCACTTGTGTTTATCGTACTATTTATAATAAGAATAGTATTAGCATATGATTATAAATTATTGTTATAATATTAACAATAGTAGTGCTAAATATTTGGGTTTTCGTATAGGGTTAAAATATTAAGTTTTAGTACATGCTTAAAATATTAAATTTAATATTAGGGATTATATTATTAAGTTTAATATTAGGTTTATAATATTGAGATTAATATTAGGGTTTTATGATATTGGTGTTTATAATATTAGATTTATAAAAATTAATATTAATAATATTTATTTTTAAGTTGAGTAGAACTTAAGTGGGCATAATGGTTAAAAGCATGTGTTATTAAAGTTTAATATAAATTTTAGTATAAATTTAAAAATATTAAAATAAAATAATTGATTGTTTAAAATATGATTTTAATATTAAAATTAATATTAATATTACATTAACGTTAATATTAATATGATTTTAATATAAGTTTCAAATGTTAAAAATTTAAATTATTGGTTTAGAATATGAATTTAATATTATAGATTTAATAGTAATATTAATTTTAACATTAATAAAATTATATTAATAATATTTAAAATCTAATTTTAAAATTTAATATTTTTACTAAAATTATAAAACGTAATATTATAAAACCTATAATATATAACAAACATCGTGTGGATGTTCTGGTTTATATTATTATGATTTATTTAGTTTAACTTGATTTTGTCGGTCATTAAGTCAAAGACAGGAAATATGCCATACAGTTTTTGTGATCATGTAATTTTTATGACGATGATGGTTAGTGTATTAAAATGAATATAGTTTATTAAATGTAAGGAATTTTAGATGTAAATCTATAATGTAGAGAATAGTTTTTTGGATTAATCACATTGTAAAGATTTAATCCTTATAATGTGATTAAATTTAGAGAATAGTTTTTTGGATTAATTACATTGTAAAGATTTAATCCTTATAATGTGATTAATCAGAAAATTTATTAATGTCAAGAATGTTACAGATTTCAATTTTTTTATGTATATAATAAAAAAGAATGGTGGTTATGTATCATGAAATGAATATGATTTATGGGATATTAGGAAATTATAAAATTGTATGTAATTTAAGCTGAAAAATCTCTCAAAAATTACTTGATGTTAAGAAATTATTTAAAATTTTTTCACATTTATTTATATAGTAGAAAACTATTAAAAGTAGCATTACACCACGCTCATTGAAAAAATGATCATCATTATTTTTATCATCGTAATTTTTATTAATAATGAGAATAATCAACTTTGGCCTGGAACGCAAATTTCTGGTGACAATTTTTTAAGAAATTTTATTATGGGAGTGTTTTAATTACTCTGGTGGATTTGATTCAATCTTATTAAAAAAATTTAAAACATCTAAATTCTTAAAATTTTCTAAAACTCCACAAATTTTTGAAACAACTATAACCCAAATTTTTTATTTCCAAAATTTCCATAAAAAATTGTACTGAAATTAGGAAACTTCGACTCTCAAGCTACTCTCAAACTTTTGTGCAGACCCCCATATATAATTGTGTAAATAGTGTCATAGCGTCAGGGAATATGCAGCATCACCATGTGCATACAAATTTTCCCGTCCATATGACTGGCCAGTCAAGGTGTAGCAGTCACGGAGGTCAATGGCACAGAATTGGAGAACTTATTTACATATTTGTAAGAATGTAAAATGGAAAGGGATCTGTTACTAAGCCGAGGTAAAGTTAGCGCAGATATCTTCAAGTGAGAAACAAAGAAAATATCAACCTATTCTCACGAATCAAAGTCTAAACGTCTGTACATATGAATGGAAAAAGACAATATAATTCGAGCATAAAAAACATTTAGTAGTTAAAATTGACAGAACTAAGAAATATGAGCTTCGACGACATCGAAACATATAGTTGAAATTGAAATGCATCTCCCTAATACAACCCTAAAACTGACTTCCCTAAAGATTTTTGAGTCTATCTCCACAAGTAGAGTAGACTCAATTTTTGGGTAGTATTTAGATATTACTTAACCTTATAAAAGTGAACGCGTAGTAGAGTTTTTTTCCACTTCTAGCAATGTTCACCACGACACAATTTTTCACAAGTTATTCAGACTATAAGCTCCGTACAATGAGACTATTAGTCATAGTTGACAAATGACCTGTACGTAGCACTGGGTTGCCAATTTTGTGGAATAACGTTATTTGCAGTAAGCGTTTTTCCAGTTGAAAGAGATTGCAAGCGAATAGAGAATGGAGCTTGTAAAGGGCCGCTATTCAAACACCAATTTGCACCCCACGTCTGTTGCATTCCTTGCCATGTATCAGAGTTTGCCTGCATACATGAGCATATAAACATTAATATATTTGCAACGATATATTGCTACACAGGAGTACAATCGAAGTAATATTTATAATAACAAACCTGCTTTAGATCGACTGCTCCAAGATCGCCATCTCCATCTTCGTATTCGATAAGTACAGCGAACCAGTAAGTAGTTGCACCTTCGTTGACGTGGAATGCAATATTCTTCCCCGGATACTCGCAAGGCACACTATACAATAACATCAGAAAGGAAAGGTGGAGTAATCAAATAAAAATGATACAAACATCGTAAAGGATTTCAACTCTGCAAGTCCTGTAATCTACGACCGAGTACGGGTAGATGAGTACCGTTGGAACAAAATAGAGACGACTCCAGCGTTAAGCAGATCCGAAGATGTACCAGGAGAAGCCATGTCGCTGAACGCAGTACCACTGAGATCAAAGTGGATTTTGCCAGAACCTGAGCAGATTCCACCAGGACATTCATCTGTAATAACCACCGTCACCCCGCTTTGAGAGCACAATCCATTCCCCGTGCACTTTACCTGGTTACATGAAACATACAGTAAGCTAACTTTTCATCAGGAAGTCATGAAACTTTATAAATACCGAAACAGACCTGATAGCATGCTCCGCATCCTTTCCCGTCTTTGAAGAGGGCAGGACTTCCTGCAGCTATTTTTGATTGGAAAGGGATCTGTTTCACCAGGCTACCATATCCACATGCCCCACCTGTTACAATGGATTAATTTTATTTTTTCTCTCGCACGTTCATATCCTTGAATGACTCTGAAAGCTCAGGAGATAAATAATATAAAAAATAGCACAAACAACCTTCACGTGTTCGAATATGCTGGTGCGGTTTAGTAGATTGAATACTAGAAACTTCAATATTTAAAAATTAATTTAGAAATAATATAATAATATCGGCCTAAATAAAGAACTTAACATTGCCCTTACCCTCGCTTCCGTCTCCGTTTGGACTGCCATACCATGTAGCGGTGGCTGGCTGCCAATCACCTTCCTCTTCTACTAACTTATATTGATTGAGATTTGCACCAAGAGCGATTACAGAGCATATAAACATTAGGCAAACTACGTCATAAGCCAAACAGAGCGTCATCTTCCTCATTTCTGAACCGAAGGTAGAAAGCATAAAAGCCTATACTACGCTGGGCTCAAAGCCTCTGCAATGCAATGCCCGTTAAGAAAATGGAAAAATAGCGCATATTTATAAGACCTTTAGAACTGTAGTCAGTTGGTCGGTTTTCAATTTAAATCAATTGTCAACTAATTTGTTTTTGCAGCTCCATATTTGTCACTCATTAAAATTATTTCCGTCATGCAAGGCCCACCCGTCCTTTTATATTTAGGGAACACCATGTGAATACGGATGCGACGCTGACTAAAATTAAAATCCTAAAAGAATAGACCGTTTTATTCGTTGGGTGTTGTCAAATGAACCGTGTGTAGTAATAATCCTGAGTGCTGGGAAGTCAAAAGCTCAGCATAGATTATGGAGATTTGAGCAGCAATTGTAATTGGTGAACTTAAAGCGTGAGAGGAGGGGATGATAAGGGATGCCCCCGTTGAATTCGAGGCTACGAGAAAGGAACTGAGAGGGAAAAAATGAACAAATGCTCGTAATTTTTATGGGACAAGGCACATGGTACGTTGTTCCAGTGTCGGCTTCTTTATCTTGGCCCAGTACAGGAGTGTTAGAAATTAGAAGAATTTGGTAGATTCAACATAGATGGCATCTTGTTTGTCTTGTTTTGAAAATAGCTTATCGACATTTTCCAAAGATGGCACCATCCACAAATATTTACTTAAAAGTCACTAATATTTACTTGAAAAGGCGTGACGAGTTCAACGCACTATCACGAAACTTAATAAAGTTTCCGTAAAATGTTATTAAAAATAATTACGCCTTTAGGTGAATTTATATTTTGTTTGAGTGGATTGTTAAGATTTCATAATCAGGTAATATTCTTTCTCTGATATTCTTTTTCAGGAAGGAAGAAAGAAAGTAGGATATTATATTATCAGATAGAATTATATGTGACAAGTTTGCATTTATATCAACATTCGCAGAATGATCGTGATCAGAGATTTTCCAATCTCAATATTAAGGGCATGCGGTGTAATTTAAATCACGTGTCAAATTACTGAAAGACATAATATTTTCAAAAGTTCTAAGCTACTTGTAATAAACCATATTATCAAATCATGCAGTGGAGGTTGTATGCCCAATTTCTTCAATGGAAAACAGTGTATCTTATGCCCCATGTCGTCAATGGACAATAGTAGAACTAGATAAAAGACATACACAAAATTTTACATAAAAGAGTGAGGACAGATCTAGAGATTTAACCAGGAAATAGGAAATCCCCCATATCAAAAATATTTTTCCAAGTACCATTTGCCAATCAACCCCAATAATCAATTTTTGGTCAGTCTATCAACTTTCTTGTTCAGGTTCATGCCAATATGCTGGATTGTGGAGCTAGCATGGAGCTGCCATAGAAGCTCAATCCGCTCTAGCCATTCCTATAGCACGGGATTAATTATGGAGGCCTTCGCCAAGATGTGATCAATGATGATCTTTGAATCTCCATAAATATATAAATAGGGATTATCAAGAAATTTGTTGATCCATAAGAGTCCCCATAGAGCTAAAGCTTCTACCTTTGTCTTTCCCCTGTAACCTCCATTCCAATAGACCTTGTAAGACAAATCAGCAGACGTAGCAATCCAAAACCCACATGCACATGAATTCCTTTGCGCTGCCCCATCCAAAAACCCCAGACGTAGCAATCCAAAACCCACATGCACATGAATTCCTTTGCGCTGCCCCATGCAAAAACCCCATTGGATAGAGGAGCTGTATATTGATTTTCTTGTGTGGTTTGTTATTAGTGCATGGAGATGAGTAGAATATATAGAGAGATTAGTGATGATTCTTTCAACAACTGAATAGATATCCTCCGGAGAGTTCTGGAAAACGTACCTATTTTGCGAGTTCCAGATTGCCCAAAAGAGGAAAAGTTGGATGGCTCTCCAGCAAGATTTCTGAGCACTCCACCATTTTAGAGAGTCCCAATGCAATTATGGTGAATATACAAGAAACTAATGAGGGAAGATAGCTTTTTCCATACCTGAACAATATACTCGCAATGAAGAAAAATATGATTGTTGTTTTTGGCATCACTTTTACAGATAGTGCAGATCCCTAGACCGTGCCATTGCCTTTTTTGCAGATTCTCCCATACAAGATCCCTGTTGTTGTAGACCAACCATGTGAAGATGATAATTTTAATTGGATTTTTTTTTCCAAAATGCATATAAAATTTGGTGCTCCCCCTGTCTAGCGGCCAAATTGGAAAGGGTAGAGTATGTGTCAACCACAATGATATTATCAGATGCAATATTTCCCGACCATATGTTTCTATCTTGAGTTCGTGTATGGTAGATGCTAAGGTGCTCAATAGTAGAAATTGACTGATTTCACTCAAGTTCCATTTGTCCAAAAAACCCAAGCTCCTATGCCTTTTTCCATATGGGGAGCAGTCCTTGCCAACCATTTATGACTTGTCCCCAGAAATATATGATGCATCCATTAAGGTGGTGAATAATACTCTCAGAGATAGAGCATTCATTTCCAGCGCCCAAGATTGGGTCAATACTGATAAGGATGCGGTTTCCCGATTGAAACTTCCATGCAAGATCGTGGATAAATATTTTTTCAATTTTTAGAAAACTAAGCCAGATAGCCAATCCCTGTTTGATGCCAATGGTGCCATCCCTGTACCAAAAACTGAAATCTTTATCCTTAAGATACTTGTGTTGTATGATCTTACTCCATGTGCCAGATCCAAATAAACCCCTCCAAATGGATCTTATTAGCAGTGATCCGCCAAAATGACGGAGGTCCATGCTTCCCCATCTTCCCATACCCTTAGGGAAAGTAATGTTGGACAATTTGGTCAAGTGGTATTTTTTCCTTTCGTGGCTTCCTCCCAGATGAAGTTAGCCATCAAGCAGTTTGGACAGTGTATGATGGATGCATTAATGTAAAATAGGTGAGCCCAATAAACCCCCATTTGAGACAAGATTGCTTAAGTGAGAATAACCTACCCCCTCAGTGAGAGGCATCTAAACTCCCACGCAAAAATCTTTTTGAAGAAGCAATCAACAAGCCATTGCCAATCAGCAATTCTGTAGCAAGAGGGTTTGATATGATATTCAAGGTATTTCAAACCATTTTGTATTGGCATTGCCTCAATGCCAAATAAACCTTTGATATATGAAATAGTCTTCAAGTCAGATTGTCCATGATATAAGACAGATTTGTTAACATTTATATGCAAGCCAAAAGCATTAGCAAATCTACTGAAAATGTGAAAGAGACATAACCAAGAAAAACGACTGAGCATACCCATGATGAGAATTTCGTCGACAAAGAGATTATGAGAAATGTTGATGTTATTTCCCATCTTCAGTGGCTCAAATTGGTCCTCCAGAACCGCTTTTTTAATATGAAAACTTAAACTATTCATCGCTAGGATGAATAGTAGTGGAAAGAGGGAGCATCCCTATCAAAGACCCCGGCCAGCACGGAAAAAAATTGTTGGATACCCATTTATGATAACAACGTAGTTGACATTATCCACACAAGCCATAATCCAATCAACACATTTCGGTCGCAATGCGATTTCGTTGGGGACAAGCCGGAGAGAGCCCCAATATAGGCAGTCATATGCCTTCTGGAGGTCAATCTGTAAGATAACAACATTTTGTTAGGATATTTCGACACATAGGAAATAGTTAAGTATAACTTGGTCTAGTGTACAGTTAGGTAAAGTGTATTTCTTTACTATGTACTTTTGTAACTTACAATCCGACGGTTCAATCTCTCCTCGGTATTACCGACACTTGATCCGTGGTTTAACACCCGATTGGTCCATGATCTCTATTTAAAGAACATAGAGGGTATTGGGTCCCTACAATACTAGTGATTACCCCATTATTATTGCAACCCAAAGTTTCCCATTTTGTGGTGACACTCATGAACACCTAAATGTTATAGTTTAATGTGTATAATTTTTATAACTTGAAAAAAATATTCTAGTTTGGATCATAAGCGAACTCCTTTATAATTTTCTTCTCTGTATGGACATAGCTTCTAACTTAATATACGAGGTTTCTTCCTTCTTGTTATATGATTCTATGTAACAATTGAAATTGCATGTTGTATTTTCTATTTATTTATATATTGCAATGCATAGTGTAGTATAGTCTGGAGAAACCACCGCGGCTGAGTATCACTCTAGAAGCAACATGGATTTTCGGGTTTGGAATAGTTATAAATAATTAGTCAATACATGTATATTTCATTTTTAGTTGAGTTATAATGTCCCAAAAAAAACATTATTTTCAGTTTTCCCAGGACTTACCCTTAATTCTGGGTTTTTATTTATTTTTTGGTCGTAGTTTTTCCGTGTTTTTATTTACTTCTTGGTCGTAGTATCAATGTGTTGGCCTAAAAATAATTTATAGAGGAACGAGACTATACCAAGGGTTGTTGATTACTCAGCCCGACCCTAGGAACTAACCCAATCTTCTCACAAAATTAAATTACCAGTCTCTACATGCTTATTTCAAAATAAAATAGTTTAGCATAGTATTTCATAGTATAAGTTCGTAAAACAATATATATATATATATAGCAAGGACTGCTTGAGGGATATCAAACCGATGACCTAGCTTGGAGGCTAACCACGATTATCCGCACTGAATAGTTCAACCAAAATAACTTTGCTGCCGGCATTTTCAGTAAAGCTAACCATTCATATGGCTAAGAGATGTATCATTCTGTTTTCCAACAGACTAGAAAACATTTCCCACAAATCAAACCAATATTTCTCTAGACTATTCGCCAAAATTCCTTACATGGTATCAAAATCAAAAACATAATTAAATAATACTTATATGTCCCTTTTTCGCTGACTTGTCGATTAAGCCACAAAGTCAGGGAAATGGATGCTCCTCCCTACCAATGAGACCAGTTACTACTACGTCTCCCCCGAGCAAGATTCACATTCCATTGAGCCAGCTTCACATTCCATTTGGGTTAACAGGGACCTAAACAATTTAACTTTCAAGCCTATTTGGTCCAACCATATTTAGTCCAAAAATTTCATACTGGGCACAAAGCTTTACAAGGAGTTCCACTAACTGTATCAGCTCAAGAATCCCCTCTTGTTATCAGATTCCTTATCAAAACTCTGTAATCCAGAATCTCTTCTCCAAGTAGCTTCAAGTTCGTCTAACCCTAACCGCTTTACCCACCCCTAACTATCTCTAGCCAACTAAAATGTGAGCTTCCTCAACATCACTTCCCAACTTAACTTTTACTTAAGTTTAACAAATTAGCATATATTTATATATTCATATACATATTTGGCTTCACAAAATCCACAACTAAAATTTACCGACAATAATTAGATATTTAGAAGCTTTTACCAAAAGGGCATTACAATGAATTTGTTAATATTAAAATTATATCAATGAATTTGCTTGAATAATTTCTTAATTATAATTTATATTCTATAAAATTAATATATCTATATATATATCATAGAAAATTATAATAAATATTATGTATAATTAATAATAATAATAAATTTTTATTGATGATGATGATGGTGGTTAACATCCATGAGACCAAACGTTGTCTATCGGACCTAAAGAAATGAATTATTTAGTTGATTTAAGATTTTATTCCTATCTCAAAAAGCTTGGATAAGTCTACCTAGCTCACTTAATTTGACAACCTAAAGGGTAGGAATGTCAGTATCAAACCAAGATTTTGAAACTGGATATATTGTGGTTGTATGAGGGCATCTAAGAGAAGTGATTTTCATCCTCGATATCGTATCTCAACGAGATGCATAACCCTTCCATCCATGGTGTTTTAGAACTGCCCAATGACCCCTTTCACTATGGAGCTCATGAGAGTTCGTTCTAATCTTGGCTATATTAATTTTCTTCTTTGAGCTAGTTAAAACAGAGAGATACTTTTGATCTTCTAAGGTGGGGTTGATGACCTCCTTATAATATATTAACTTTCTTTTACCTACTAAATCTTTCTCACACCACATTTTTTCTTTGAACTTAGAAGTAACAATATTTTTAATGTTACTAATGTTTTTCAATGCAACATTCTTGTTGATCTGACAATGGTTTAACCAGGCCTTGGTGTCTTTATACCAACCTCGTTTGAGCCTTGGGTGGTTTTGGCTGGAATTTAAAGCTAGCTTGGGAAGTCTATGGTCTCCTATGTTATTGAGTTTGTGTTTGTACAATTGAAGCCTAGTCATAGCTAGGCTCTCAATATGGGAAAGACCCACTTCTATAAGGAGAATAGGATAGGGTGTGTTGCTTTTAATTTTGAGGTGATACATTATAAAACGCTTCTAGATTTTCTCAATCTTTCTCCGGGATTCTTTAGAGATGCTACAACCCCAAAACTCACATCTATATAAGATAACCAGAGTGACTAAAGTTTCAAAGAGGAACTTCTTTCTATCCCACATTACGAAGTTTGCCATTTTACAATTATTTTCGAGACTAAAATAAGTTTTCCATCCCAATTAATCCTTTTCTCAATGCTATAGTTCTAATTGAGCTTGTGATGAATATCAATTCCCAAGTACTTGTAGGAAGACACGTCCTCCAAGTTACTATTGTCTATGGAATAGTGTCTCTATTTGTAGTAACGTCTAGACAATTACAGAGCCCATGACTTCACTATACTCTTGAGGATATACTCTTGAATATCCTCATGAAAGCTCCCATCAACAATTGTGTAGAATGTCAACAAATTTGAGCATGAAACCGTGCAGTGTTGAAATATTATTTTCAATTACAGGCCCAGTCCTTGCCATACCCCGCATTGATGAATATGCCATTAAACAACTGCAGCACATGCCCTTGCCTGAATTCACCATTACACAGCGATTTATTACGGAATGGTGGTCACTCACAGAATGATGGTAATTTATTACTGTGGTTGGTATATGTAGGTGAGATTTTAATTTCATTTTTTTTAATTCACAAGTGTAGTTTTGTTTTTACGGCACAAGTAAAACAAATGTTATGTTCTGTTTTGTTGAATATGAAAATGAAATGTGAAACACAACAGTGTGCCAATTTTTAACAGATACAGAGTGCTCTTTGTAATGCACAACATTGCAGAGATAAATTTTTTTTTAATACGTAGTAGTGCGTATGTAAGAAGTTTTTTCTACACACAACAGTGTAAATTTTTCAGCAGAAAAATAGAGTATTTTTGTAATACATAGCAGTGTTAATTTTTAGTAGAAACAGAGTGTTTTTTTTGTAATGCACAGGAACGCAGAGATAGTGTGTTAGTTTTTGAGAAATAGAGTGTGTGTGTAATGCACAGCAGTGCAAAGACAGTGCGTTGATTTTTAGAGGAGAAAGAGTATTTTGTTTTTCTGTAATGTACAACAGTGCACACACAGCAGCGTCAATTTGCAAGCAGAGACAGCATGAAATCTTTGGAACAACATTTGAAGCGTTCCTACTGTAACCCCTCTGTGAGAGGAAGAATTTTGTAACAACAGTCTTGTTAATTAATACAAGTTTTTTTTGTTGTTGAGCGTTGCTAAAACATCGTATTTAGAAAATAGTTTCTCGGCGTCAAAACAGAGCGTTGCTGAAACAATGCTGATGAAACTCTGTTGCTGAAACACCAGTTTCAGCGTTGCTGAAACACCGTATTCCATAAAAGATTTTTTTTAATTTCTTGTGTTAAAAGTAGAGTGTTAAAAACAAAATTATTCTCTGTTTGTATGTTCTGGAATTATTAGAAATTCCAACATGGTATCAGAGCTTGTCCAGGCTCTTTGAAGGTGTCAAAGAAGCTGAAGGAAGGATTTCTTGCTGCAGCAGCTTCTCCAGTAGAGTGAAGACTCAATCAAAAATCCAAGGTATTTCTCAAGCTAGTTTTTTCTGTTGCTGTTGAAGACAGTCAGTTATTTTAATACACAGTCAAGTATTTTGAAGAGTGCAAGAATGGCTGGAGCCAACACTAGCATGGGTATCTTTAATAGTCAACTCCCATAGTTTAATAGGAAAAGCTATGACTATTAGGCAATAACCATGAAAGCTTTTCTTTCTTCACAAGACTTATGGGAATTTGTTGAAGATGGTTTTGAAGAACCAGCAGATGAAAATGAGTTTAATAGGTTAACTCGGGCAGAGAAAGATCTGTTGAAGAGATATAAGAAGAAGGACTCAGAAGCCCTCTGTTTTTTGTATCAAGTAGTGCATGAGAGTGTGTTTCCAAGGATAGCAGCAGCCAAAACACCCAAAGAAGCATGGAAAACTCTCAAGATAGCCTATCATGGCATGGAGAAAGTCAAGACAGCAAAATTGCAGTTGCTGAGGAGAGGTTTTGAGAATCTTTGCATGAAGGAGTCACATAATATTGACTCATTCTTTGCACATGTGATTGGTCTGGTCACACAGATAAGGTCTCATGGAGAGATTCTTGAAGAAAGGAGGATTGTGGAGAAACTATTAAGGATCCTACCCTCAAGGTTCGATGTGATTGTCACCACCATAGAAGAGACAAAGAATCTCAAAAACCTTTCAGTTGATGAACTACATGCATCACTGATAACACATGAGTAGAGGTTGAGTAGAAATGAAAACTCATCTCTACAACATTCCTTTAAGACCCAGATGTCCTTTGGAAGAGGAAAAGGTCAAGGCAGAGGAAACAAGAGAGGAAGAGGCAGAAGCCAAAACAAAGGTGGAAGAAACAGTCCAGCAAATGCTCAAGGAAGAGGCAGCAATCCAAATCAGAACCAAGGCCAAGGCAGCAACCAACAAAGTGGAAAACATCATGCTCAAGGACAAAGATATGATAAATCCAATGTCCAATGTCATTATTGTAAAAAATATGGGCATTATGCAAATGAATGTAGGAAGAAACAACATGATATGAGTAATAGAACTAGTGCAAATTTCACTAGAGAAAATATCAGCCAAGAAAATTTGTTTTTATCCTATAATATAGCTGAAGAAAAGAGTGAAGATGTATGGTTTCTAGACTCCGGTTGTAGTAACCATATGACAGGAAACATAGCCCTGTTTTCTATGTTAGATCAGAATGTGAAGTCACAAGTCACACTCGGGATTGATAGTAAAGTTTCTGTTATGGGAAAAGGAGAAGTAAATGTATTAACAAAGAAAGGTGAAAAGCAAACCATATCAGATGTTTATTATGTTCCTGGAATGAAATGTAATCTCTTAAGTATTAGACAACTTGTTCAAAAGGGGTACAATATTTTCTTTGTGAATGATGTATGCACCATCATGGATAGAGCACCCATCAAACAATGTATTGCTGAAGTGAAGATGACAAGGAACAAGATGTTCCCTCTCAGGATGAAGGCAGATTTGAAAAATAAAGAAGTAATAGCAGTTGTGACACAAGAGGCTTTCTAAAGCAAACCAAAAGATGAAAATTGGTTGTGGCATTTGAGATTTGGACATCTCAACTTTGGAGGTCTTAACTTGTTGAGTAGAAAAGGAATGGTAAGAGGAGTACCATTGATAGAGAAACCAGACAACCTTTGTGAAGGTTGTATCTTAGGGAAACAACAGAGAGAAAGTTTTCCATCCGGAAAAGCATAAGGGCAAAAGCACCCTTAGAGATTGTGCATTCAGATTTATATGGACCGATGCAAATTCCATCTCTTACATGTAGCCACTACATACTAACATTCATCGATGATTTCACAAGAAAAATTTGGGTTTATTTCCTTAAGAACAAAAGTGAAGTGTTTTTGAAAAATTTTGCAATTTCAAAACACTTGTAGAAAACCAAAGTGGGCAGCATATCAAATTTCTAAGAACTAATAGAGGAGGTGAGTATATCTCCAAGGAATTTCTACGTTTTTGTAGAGAAAATGGAATTCATAAGTAGTTTACCACTAGGTACACTCCACAGCAAAATGGAGTTGCCGAAAGGAAGAATATGACAATCATGGATATGGCGAGGAGTATGTTAAAGGCAAAGCATTTGCCAAATGATTATTGAGCTGAAGCTGTACATTGTGCAGCGTACATTTTGAATAGATGCCCTACAAAAGCAATTATGAACAGAGTGTCGGAAGAAGCATGGAGTGGGACAAAGTAAGGAGTCACCCACATGAAAGTTTTTGGATGTGTGGCTTATGCACACATTCCAGATCAGCTAAGGAAGAAGTTGGACAACAAAGGGGAGAAATATATTTTAATTGGATACAGTGAGGAATCCAAAGCTTATAGGTTGTATAACCCATCCACCAAGAAGCTTATTATGAGTAGAGATGTTCAGTTCATTGAGGAGGAAGCTTGGGATGGAAGCATAAAGAAATCAATGAACGTTAAAAACTCTTTGTCACATGATGAAGATGAGGAGGAGATGGCTGAAACACATCCCCAAATAGTAGAACCAACACAAGGACATCAAGGGACACCCTTGAGGAGAAATGAAAGTGCTTCTCCAAGCACACCACAAGGAGGAAATTCAAGTGCTTCTTCAAGAACTTGTACACCAAATGAAAGAGGTAAGAAGTTCATAAATTTAAGAGAGATTTATGAACAAGAGGCAGCAAATGAAGGTATGAACTCTTTATTTGCTTTATGTTGTCATGTTGAAGACCCTGTTGATTTCGAAGAAGCAATTAAGGATAGGAAATGGATAGAAGCTATGGATGAGGAGATTAATGCCATAGAAAGAAACAAGACATGGGATTTAGTTGAACTACCAAAAGGAAAGGAAGTCATTGGAGTTAAATGGGTCTATAAGACCAAGAGTAATGCTGAAGGAAAAATAGAAAGACACAAGACAAGACTTGTTGTCAAAGGATATAAGCAGCAGTATGGGAGAGACTATGAGGAAACTTTTGCACCAGTTTCTAGAATGGAAACCGAGAGAGCAGTATTGTCCATAGCATCCCAAAACAAGTGGAAAGTTTACCAAATGGACGTGAAGTCAGCATTCCTAAATGGAGTGTTAAAGGAAGAGGTCTACATTGAACAACCTCTAGGCTATGAAAAGAAAGGCCAAGAGCACAAAGTGTGCAGATTGAAGAAAGCTCTTTATGGGCTGAAGCAAGCACCAAGAGCATGGTACAGTAGGATAGATTCCTATCTACTGGAAAATGGATTTGACAAGTGTGAGGGAGAACCCACCCTCTATATCAAAGAAAAGGATGGTAAAATACTAATTGTTGTGTTATATGTTGATGATGTTATTTTCACAGGTAATGACGATTATCTCATTGAAAATTTCAAAACAGTCATGAAAGAAGAATTTGAAATGACTGACATGGGTTTGCTGAAATACTTCTTAGGAATAGAAATAGAACAAAATGGAAATGGGATTTTTATCTCACAAGTAAAATATGTTAATGAAGTGTTGGCAAGATTTAATATGCAGGAGAGCAAAGCAGCAATCACTCCCACGGCGATGGGATTAAAACTCAGCAAAGAGGACAACAACAAGGATTTTGATCCTAGTTTGTACAAGAGCATAGTTGGCAGCCTCATGTATTTGACTACAACTAGGCCATATATTATGCATGTTGTTTGTTTAATTTCCAGATTCATGGAGAGGCCAAAAGAAGCACATTGACAGGTAGCAAAATGAATTCTAAGGTATGCTAAAGGTACTAAAAGATTTGGCATTTTATATACTACTTCAGAATGTTCAGATTTAGTTGGATACATTGATAGTGATTGGGCTGCAAGTGTAGATGATCGGAAAAGCACATCCGATTATGTTTTTCACATGGGTTCAGGAGCCATTTCATGGGCTTCTAAAAAGCAACCTATTGTAGCGTTATCTACAACAGAGGCAGAATATGTGGCAGCTACAACATCAGCGTGTCAAGCAGTTTGGATGAGAAGGATGCTAAGGAGTTTATGCCAAGAGCAAGCAAAAGGAACTGTGATTTTTTGTGACAATAGCTCAGCTATTGCATTATCCAATAATTCCGTGTTTCATAAGAGAACGAAACACATTGACACAAAGTTTCATTACATTAGGGAATTGGTAAACAATGGAGAAATTGTTTTAAAACATTGCAGGACTCAGGAGCAGGTTGCAGACATTCTAACCAAACCATTGGGACAGAAAAGTTTTGAGTTTTTAAGGAAATGTCTGGGTATGACTAATAACCCAGCAGTTGAAACTAAAGGGGAGTTTTGAAATATTATTTTCAACTGCAGGCCCAGTCCATTGCCATACCCCGCATTGATGAATCTGCCATTAAACAACTGCAACACTAGTCCTTGCCTAAATTCACCATTACACAATGATTTATTATGGAATGGTGGTCACTCACGGAATGATGGTAATTTATTACTGTGGTTGGTAAATGTATGTAAGATTTTTATTTTATTTTTTTTAATTCACAGGCATAGTTTTGTTTTTACGACACAAGTAAATCAAATTTTATTTCCTGTTTTTTGAATATGAAAATGAAATGTGAAACATACCAGTGTGTCAATTTTTAACAGAGACAGAGTGCTCTTTGTAATGCGCAACAGTGCAGAGATAGTTTTTTTTGTAATACGAAGTAACGCGTATGTAAGAAGTTTTTTTTACATACAGCAGTGTAAATTTTTCAGCAGAAAAACAGAGTCTTTTTGTAATACACTACAGTGTTAATTTTCAGCAGAAACAGAGTGTTTTTTTTGTAATGCACAGGAATGCAGAGACAGTGTGTTAGTTTTTGAGAAACAGAGTGTGTGTGTAATGAACAGCAGTGCAAAGACAGTGCGTTGATTTTTAGAGGAGACAGAGTATTTTTTTTTTTTGTAATGTACAGCAGCGCACACACAGCAGTGTCAATTTGCAAGCAGAGACAGCGTGAAATCTTTGGAACAGCATCTGAAGCATTCCTACTGTAATCCCTCTGTGAGAGGAAGAATTTTGTAACAACAGTCTTGTTAATTAATACAAGTTTTTTTGTTGTTGAGCGTTGCTGAAACACCGTATTCAAAAAATAGTTTCTCGGCATCAAAACAGAGCATTGCTGAAACACCGTTGCTGAAACATTGTTGACGAAACTATGTTGCTGAAACACCAGTTTTAGTGTTGCTGAAACACCGTATTCCGCAAGCGATCTTTTTTAATTTCTTGTGTTAAAAGAAGAGTGTTAAAAACATAGCATTATTCTCTGTTTGTCTATTATGGAATTATTAGAAATTCCCAACATGCAGCCATAAACAAAGAATTCCTTCAGTATCTTGTTGATGGGGCAATAGAGAAACAACATATAACCAGCGGTGTTGATTTTTTTTTTCAAGTTACTTGCAAATTTTATTATGAATTAAAAAAAAAACAAAAGTGCGTTTAGCAATATAAATGAGATACTAATTGAAACTTCGATTAGGATTTACTTTCAGTTTGGATTTACACATCTTTCCCCATAAGAGAGGAGAGAAGAGCAGGTGAAATAATAATGCAAGGTCACTTGATTTTATCAAATTTTCACTCTATTATATCCAATGGCTTTCGGGTGAGTGGAATGGCATTGATGATCGTTTATAGGAAGGCAATTTTTAATCTAAATGATCATGTGTATATTTAGCAATGCTTTATCAATTTGAAGTTGTTGTAATTACGTGAGTCCTATTTTGAATCTACATCACAACGCAATTGAAAGAAATACTGAAATCTCCAACATGTGGATATAATTAAACGTAATTTCACAGAAACTTTGCAAATATGACTACAAATATAAATGTGAGATTACATGAAACTGACGGACTGTAAGTTGGATCCACCGGCTTGTAAGTCAAACCATTTTTTACTACGACTAATAGGTGAAGGTAAAGATGTAGATCACCTTCATCTTGCCAGAAGAAAGCAAATAAAAAACAGATGCAAAGAGCGCAAATTTTATATGTGCAGAAGCATATAGAGAAATTACGACCTTATAGGATATTGTTACTGAGCAGTGGAACAATATGGCAATATGACGGGAGTACAGAATTCTGCAGCAACTAAAATGAAGATTCGAAATGTGCCTAATAGGTGAGGCAACCAACAAATGGAGCATTGATATAAGTAGTGGGTTCAGTGTGCGCATAGTCGTTGCACTCGTCGGAAAAGCGGTCATTGTTGTCGGGTCCTCCAACTACAGCACCGACAAGAATGTTTGGGTTGGGACCGTTGTTATACAATGACTGGAAGCCATCATTGCAGGAAATATTTTGGGGATGGTTGTATATGGAAGACAACGACGAAAGCCTATGATGTATACATTCGGGAAACTTGGCGCCGTAGCCCACCATGTATGACATTCCCAGAGGGTTGTCTCCCAGTATATAGTCCACCTGTTAAGAAATATAATTTAAAAGATAACGATCACGAGTAGGCCTAAAAGCACCATCTACACCCCAAAAATAGTACTGAGTGATTGTACCTTTCTTTTTGCAAGAGTACGTATCCGGGTTGGAGTAGCTATGATGTTCCCGCATCTCACCACTTGGTTGGAAACACTCAAGTATTTTGCATAAGTAAAAAGCAGGAAAGTTGGGTTTTATAATGTTAAGGTTTTGTATTAGTGTTTAATATTATGACATAGGAATGGTACAAAAATCTATCCAACATTGTGTTGTCAAAAACATTCTCTCAATACGACAATCATTCTAACAATCATTGTAGCATTGCTACAATTATATTGCAAATTACTAAACATCGCATTGTGACATTAAAAAATTGGGGTTTAATATTATGATTTATAATATTCAGGTCTTTAATATTTGGTTTATAATATTAGGTTTTAATATTGGATTTATAATTTATAACACTCATATTTAATATTAGGTTTTATAATATTAAGCTTTAGGTTTATTAATCCCTTAGGTCTATAATATTAATATTAGGGTTTATAATCTAAAGGTTCATAATAATAGGGTATATAATATTAATCCTAGGGTTTATAGCATTAATCCTAGGGTTTATAATCCTTGGGTTTTATAATGTTAGGGTTTTTTATTAGGGTTTAATATTGTGACATTTGAATGTAAAATTATATATCCAACACTGCATTGAGAAAATCATTGTATTAATGCCCCAATCATTCTAACAATCATTGTCGCAATGTTACATTACATTGTAATTTATTCAATGTCGTATTGTAGCATTACAGAATTCGAGTTTAATAATAAAGTTTTTAATGTTCAATTTTTTAAAAATGGGTTGATAATATTAGGATTTAATATTGGGTTTATAATTTATAGTAGCATTGTTTAAAATATGATTTATAATATTAATAATAAGGTTTATTATATTCTGTTTATATTCCTAGGGTTTAATATTAATCCTAGGCTTTACAATATTAATCTGATGGTTTAGTATGAACCCCTTAGGTTTACAATCCCTTGATTTTATCAATCCCTTGGGTTTATTAATCCTTTGGGTTTGTAATCCCTTAAGTTTATAATATCAATAACCTCTAGAGTTTATAATATTATTAATCATTTGGGTTTATTAATCCTTTCGATTTATAATATAAATAATACTTTGGTTTGTTAATCCCTTGAGTTTAGAATATTAATCACCAAAATGTATAATAATATATTAGGGTTTATATTCTTAGCATTTATAATATTAATGTTATATTTGATATATTAATATTAGGGTTTATAATATTAATCTAAGGGTTTAATATTAATCTTATGGTTTATAATATTAATAATCCATTGGGTTTATAATATTAACAATCCAGTGGGTTTACCAATCCCTTAGGTTTATAATATTAATCCCTTGAGTTTATAATAGGGTTTATTAATCCATAGCTTTTATAATATTAATTCCTTTTGTGTTTTACTCCATCGGATTTATAATATTAATAATCCATTAGGTTTATTAATCTTTTGGGTTATGGTTTAAAAGATTTATATTATAATTTTAGATTACATTGGAATTTATTCAACGTCGCACTATGACATTGCGAAATTGGGGTTTAATATTAGGGTTTATGATATTTGGGGTTTTAATGTTGGATTTATAATATTAAGTTTTCAGATTTGTTTTATAGTGTATAATAGTGAGGTTTAATAATATTATTTATAGCATTAATCTTAGGGTTTATAATATTAATATTATGGTTTAATAATATTCTCTTGGGTTTAGAATCCCTTGGGATTACAATATTAATCCCTAATATATATACTAATATTTCAAGGTTTATTTTCTTAGTGTTTATAACATTAATGTTTGTTTTCATGTATTAATTGTAGGGTTTATAATATTAATACAAGGGTTTGTTATTAATCCTGTGATTTATAATCCCTTGGGCTTATAATATTAATCCTAAGATTTAATTTTAAACATGTTAGTTGTAAAATCCATTGGGATTATAATATTATTATTAGGGTTTATATTCCTATAATTTAACATTAATCATAGGGTTTATAATATTAATATTTTAGGTTTAATATGAAGCCGTTCGGTTTATAATCCGCATGGTTTATAATATTAGTTCCCTCGTTTTATAACATGAATAATCCATCGGGTTTATTAATCACTTGTGTTTATAATTTTAATAATCCCTTAGGTTTTTAATATTAATCCCTTGGGTTTATAATAGGATTTATAATATTATTCCCTTGGGTTTATAATATGTTTTTTTGTAATCTTGGTAGGACCTTTATTTTCAATATCTTTCAAAAAAATAGGTAGGTTACATCCATGTGTTGAATGGTTAGGTGGCCTCAACCTACCCGGAGGGAAACTAGGTCAGTTGGCCACCTAACGACATGATAAGACATCCAAAACTAGAATAAATAAAGAATTAAATTATGCCTCATTGTTGGTTGAAAAGCCATAATTTGCTACATAAATCAATCTCATCCTTTTCATTGAATCCTGGAAGATCCATCCATAACCTACTAGATCCGGTTTTCGCTTGGATGCACCATTAAAACTTAATTTAATAAAATCATCTGGAGGAGTAGAGAAGTGTTGAGGAGATGGTATAGGGGAAACTAGAAGTTTCCACGAGATTGAGGAAATCATAGAAGGGGACATATTCAGAAAAGCTAGAATTATAGCTTCATTAAGAGCTACTAGCTAATCATTCAGATGTCATTTCTCTGCTAATATTTTGGACTATTCCTTGCCAGACAAACACTGGGGGTTTATGGTGATCTTTAAAAATCGTGTTGTTTATTTCCTTCCAAATTGCCCAAAATAGGAATCCCAAAGCCAGTGCCGAAGCTTGGTTGAGCACCAAGCTCAAAAATATACCTTTTATCCATAAGAGCAGGGTTTCCTTAATGGTTTGGGAGTCTCTATCCATGTGGCCAAATAGGGTTCCTAGTTGTCTCCATTGATGATTAGCAAAAGAAAAAGAGTTCAAGAGGTGTTTTGGGTCCTCATTTTGTTGACCATATAAAAAACAAAATGATGCACCATGCATATCATGTTTTTGAAGTTAATCCTAAGTGAGGATTCTCCCTCTACAAACCAACCATAAGAAGTAAGTTATTTTGGGCTAGAGCCATCTAGACCATATCTTCTTCCATAGTTGGTTGTGTTGATTTTGAATATCCTCCGATCAAAGCTTGTATGCTTCCTTAATATTAAAGATACCCCAGGTAGAGTAACCCCATCTAAGAATGTACGGTCCATCCAGGATGGTGATTTTTCGTGATTGTAATTATTTGTCCAATTGTTGCCATTGATCTGATGTGGCTGAATTAGGTCAATCCTGATGTGTCTTCCATTTCCTCCACCTCTAGGGCTCTAGCAAGGGTTTCCAGAAATGTTCCACCTGCTAATAATTATGACTAGTTGTGTAAAGAAATATGTCCCTAAGTTCTTGCCAATTGAACAACGTCTCTCTCTATTTCCATGAATCTTGCCAAAATAGTGTCGTTTTTCCATTTCTGACTTCCCAAAAAACATTTCAGGTGATTAGCTCTCTATTTCTAGCTATCAAGTTCCATATTGAAGAGCCCTTAGGAGGCTCTTGGTATCAGAGAATGTCCTTTGTGTGTAGTGACATGCTGTATTTTTCGGTCCATAGTTTTTTCCATAGGTCTTGTCCTCCCTTGATGCAATGCCACCATAATTTAGCACCCATGACTTTATTCAGAATGAACGGATTCGTGATGTGTAAACCCCCACCCATCTTAGATTTTGTGAGATGGGGTCATGAAACCAGAGCTTATTTATTCAATTGTTCTCCACCACATAAGAACTTTTTAAACATATCTATCATAGAGATGGAAGAAGATTTAGGGGTAGCGATCCTAGAGAACTGGTAGATAGACATCGACTTAGGAGAACTAGTTTAGGGAGTACAATCCCGCCCACTATATTGTGGACTTGAAAATCCCAATTGCTCAACTTTGTTTGAATCTTTTGGAGCATGCCTTGCCAACATGAAGTTTTTAAGGAGGTAGACACCAGAGGCATTCCCATATATTTTATAGGTAATGAACTGATCCCAAAGCCAAGCACCTAAGCAAGGAAGGTTTTGATTTTCACAGGAGTATTGAAGAAAAATATATTTCACTTTTCATTATTGATCTGGGTACTTGAAGTTGACATGAAATCCTACCGAATAACTTTGACCCTCCTCACTTCCCGCAACGTCACTTGATAGAATAACATAATGTCATCCACAAATTGTTGGTCGGTAATGGGAAGACCGTTACCCAAAGGATGAAGACCCTTGACTTGGGATGATTAAGCCGATGATATCAGATATCTACCAAGACCCTCGGCTACTATAATAAAGATAAAAGGGGAGATCGGGGCATCTTGTCTCAGGCTGCGAGAAGGTTTGAAGGTTTGGGAGGGAGAACCATTTAGCAGGATTGAAAAAATAGGAGACGAGATAAGAGACGAAATATAATTCAACAAACATTGCTAAAAGCCAAAAGACTTAAGAATATTGATAAGTTAGGTCTAACTTAGCTAATCATAGGCTTTAGATAGGTCCATCTTGATCATCATGCCATGATTTTTTTGCTGCTTCAAGGAATGGGAAAGTTCTTGTGAAGTAATAATATCGTCTAGGATTTGATGGCCTTCGAAAAAATCATTCTTTTCAGGGGAGATAAGGCCAGGTAGGAGAGGCTTGAGATGCTTAACAATAACCATGGAAATGATGTTTTAAATGAAATTACACAAGGTGATTGGTCTAAAGCCCTTAAGGTCTTCATATTTTTTTGTTTTAGGAATTAAAGCAGTAAACATGCAATTCAATCCCAAACATACATTTTGGTTATGACGAGATTCCTTAACCACCTCCAGAATATATTTATCAATGAAGCTCCAAGAAACCTAATAGAACTCTCCACTGAACCCATCTCACACTGGTGCTTTTTTTAGCCATCACCTTGACAACATCATTTGTCTCCTCTAGGGTAAACACTCGCATGAGATCCAAATTCTAGTCACGAGAGATGAGTTGTGGAATGTGTTGATTTATTCTTCAAATAACTTCTGATCTATCCTTGGGAGGTTTCGACAAAGAGACTAGAAGTGGTTTACCACCAGTTTTTCCATATCTTCATGTTGAATGATTTTTTTCCCTGAACCATCCTTCAGGGAGAATATTCTATTATGTTTTCGATGTTGGACCATAGCTTTGTGGAAAAACCAAGTATTCTTCTCCCCTTCACAAAGTTGTTGTATTTTAGATTTATGCTTCCACATAATTTCTTCTTGATTCCTTCTCTCCTCCATTTGGTTTACTAGTTGTCCATCCTCCTCTGAGGGGCTCCCAGACCGGCCTTTGCTAATGATTTTTTGTTATATTTCTTTCATTTTATTATGAAGTTGATCTTGATCTTTCATAATGTTACCGAACTCTTCTTGATTCCACTCCTTGATCTGGGTGTTCAGGTCCTTTAATTTTAGCTGAAAATTGTGCATATGCTTCATCCCTTGGGATGAACTTCCTTTCCACTTGTTTTCCACTTTTTGTATAAACAAGGGGTCCCTCAGCCATAAATATTCAAATCTAAAAGGATAATTTTTACGCGTTGTTTTCAAGTCAATCTCCAACTTGATTGGCCACTGGTACAAACCCATGCATGGGAGAATGGAGGTTGCGAGGAAAATATCCCTACTAATAACCTGCTCTGGCACTAGAAATCTATAAACTTGTGAAGCTACTTGATTTGTGCCTCTACATTGATTGTTCCAAGTGTACACCCCATTATTTATTGGTAGATCCACTAAATGCATCTCCTCAAATTTTTCCTAGAATGGTTCCATTTTAGCATCCATATGGTATAGGTCACCCTTATTTTCTTCTAGAAATGTGATCAAGTGAAGTTGCCTCCTAAACTCCACATCTCCGCTGGGAATAGTCTTCTGAGTTTTCTGATATCCTAAAGGAAAACCATTTTTGTCCTCGAACGTAAGGCCCATATACCCCTGACAGTAGGGCCCAATCTGAGTACCAATCTTGAGATAATTTGAGGCATACCAACCCAGTCTTCAAATGTAATTTCAGTAGGATTCCATAAGATACTGAGCCCTCCTGCACTCCCTTTGGAATCTTGGGCTACCACCTCATACTAGGGTTTGAAATACCTAACCGTTTCTTTTAGTCTAGTCTCCGAGATTTTAGTTTCCTGGAGAATCGTGATAATCAATTTGTCTCTTTTAAGTCGGTCTTTCAAGTACCATTGCTTCCCTCTACTATTGAGCCCTCACACATTATACGATGTAATAATCATTTGTAAGGCTTATTAATTTGATGGAAGAATGTGGATAGCGGCACCACTCTACCCAAGTTCACCAGCAAATCACCCATCATCTGTATGGACGCTCACAAATTATTTCAGCTATTTTTCTTACTCCTTTTCCAGATACACTTGGCTATGCGCCTTGTATTGGGTGAGAAACCAAGTGATGTAGTTGATCCAAGGAGACTGAGCCTTGCTTAGCTTGATATTATTGAGTTTTTTCCTTTTATAATTTCTTTCAGTCTTTAGGAATGAATCTTTCATCTAGATTTTTCCATTCATTCAATAGATGTTTCATGATATGTTCTTTTAAACTGAGATCCTCCTTCATTCCAACTATTTCCATATTGACTTGATATTTATTTTTCCCATGTCCTTCTTTTTCCCATGATTCCTCCTCAACTTTCCTCTTAGCTTTCTAGCCACCCTTTGGAGGAGTGTTAGGGTTTCATTTACTAGCCGGATCTCACACATCACTAGGAATTTTGTCTTTCTACATCAAGGTATCGTAGCGATTATGGTTTTTAGGAGCCTTGTGAGGCTGCTATTTGTCTAACCTGACGTATTTTGCGTATTTCGCTTCTTTTTTTGGACTTCCTAGAATCCATCTAAATCTTCTTGAGGTTTTGCTACAACTTTATCTTTCTGAGACTCCATAAGTTCATATTGATTTAGGGGAAATTCTTTGTACAAGTGTTCATATTCATGGCATCTTCTATAGCGAATTGGAATGTGCTCATAGTCCAATGGTTGTTGCCATACCTCATCCTCATACTCAAGCTCGATAAATTTTAGGAGGGGATCAGTTATATTCATCTACACACAGATCCGAGCATATGAGGTATACTTTCCTCATCTCGGTTAATCTCCAACCTTAGTAAAACTTCTAATGGAGATTCCAATTCCATCCAATATATCTAGATCCCATAAATCCACAACGAGGGAAAATAATCTGACTCATACTAGGTTTTCCATAAATTTTTCCAGATTTGGGTTATAGTATTCCTCCAAATGTCATATGAAGAGACTAGCATTGTAGTAGAAGTAGGGTCTGTTTTCAAAAACCCTCTCCTTATCTTCAAGGCTCATAAAAATCGCTATAAAGAAACTCAGAGCCCCAAAATTTATATCTATATGTCCTTTTGGTTTCCACTTCAGTTGGATCTATTTAGCCAGATCTCTTTCAAAGGGTTAAATTCTTATAACCTTGCATATCAATGCATGATCATTCATAATTTTTTTGGTGATTCTCCAATTTATTAATGGGAATCACAAATCGAGGTTTCTTCATTCCGCTTGGCAAACATTGTCCCCAGATTCTTTCTTGCCAGTGGGATCCCAAGGCTAGGCTACCTTTACCTCTTCCTTCAGCTCTCTTTGCCGTCTTGGCCTCTTTTTGGCTACTCATTTCTTTGAATGATATGCTTCGATATGAGGGGATTTGTCACGCCCGTATCCCGATGGTAGTATTTTAAAAACACATAGGTGGGTGTGGCACCGCTACATTTTTTTCCTTTCACCAATACTTAAGTGTACGGGCTACATCTAACGAAACACTTAACCAATTATTTACTTCAAGTGTTATTATCAGAGTGCAAATAAACTCTTCAATTAACCATTCATCAATATAAATGCACAACAGAAATCATCAACACACCATCATAAGTGGGAGGGGAAACTCCCAGAAGTTAGGGTCTGCTTCATATATATATATAATATATATATATATATATAATAATATATATATATGTAATTAACTTATACATAAAATTATACGATTCAGTGCTACCAACAACCCTTGACTTGCACAACTTTATTTTACAAAATCATGCCTGTAAAATGTTGAAGTCATGCCTCGTGCACACTCACACGAACTGTTGAACTACCTACAGAACTATTGTGCCCATCTTTCATCGTTTCGCTTCACTCGTGCCCTTGACAATTCTTTCTGCAGTCTGCCTGCACTAGCCAAAACATTGACACACTATTGTGCCTCCTCGTTCAACCTTGAATGTCCCCATTCACTTTATTACAACTCTGCTCCAACCACCGTTCACTTAGTGTTGTCGCAACCAGGGTCACTACCTGCACTTGCCTTTTGGTATGCAATGTCGTGTCTCTCTACCTACAACTCGTTGTAGCATCTCAGGTCACCTGAATATTTGGTGCCCAACTCTCGGCTAGTTGGGTGCTAAATAGTCAGTGACACGAGATGCTACAATGAGTTGTTGTCGAACTATTTAACTTGACACTATCATTGTATAATAGTTTTGAACTACTTTTCTATTTTACAGAAACCCCAACTCCTACCTTGTTGACTTTGGTCCTACACCTTCATCGGCCTAGCCACCTAGTCCCCCAATCTCCATACTTCGGTTCCACACACTCCATATCTCATCCATAGGTGCCTTGCCAGGTCGTGCGCCCAGTAGAATTCCCATCTCGGTTCGCCCATCACACGCTCCCATCGCACATCTGAAATTCCACCTCTGAATTTCCTTTAACTAAATGCGGGTGCTCGTCAACTTCAGGCGTTGGCATCCTCCACCACTCCGAAAATGCTGTCAACCTCAGCAACACCATCTTAGCAACCTCCATCGCTAAGACATATCCATATATGTGAGCAGCCAAATATCTCCACCCATGACCTAATCCATGCTCGAATCACGTCAAACTATGCAAGAAAATCATGTGTTGGATCCCCATGTGATGGTGATTAATTGGGAAGCTAATCAAACCATAACATCGCCTCCACAAGAACGCATGCTCCTCACGTCATCATGACTATCTTCACATCCTATTGTCAATCGTGAGCATCTCACCCCATGTTCCTTATCATAAAATATAGAGGACTCACTGCCATGAGAAAAATACAATGAGCCTCATCCTCATGTCAATCTAAGAAGAGGTAGGGGATGGGAAAGCTAATGGTTCTCCATCCTCCTTTTCTAACAGCTCAATCCATCTATTCGGATCTTCCTCCTCCAATCTCTGCATGTATGCTTCCCAACTCTCCTCTTGAGTCTCTGGTCTAGCATCCCCATTTCCTTCCATTGCCTCTAGCATGCCTGTCAAATCTAGGATACTATCAGAGCATGATCTAATAACCTGTGACTGCTCCATGAGTTTTGCTTCTACAGTAGACAACCTCCCATCAAGCTCTCTGTCTCGCTTTATGTCCTCTACATTCATCATTGTCAATTTACATCTAGCTATCATAACTGCCATGGTTGGTACCCCCAAAGGTTCATCATCACATCCGTCGTAAATGTACAACTTCTTCATATGTGGCATAATCATAGCCTCATAATGTTTCAAAAATTCCATACCCAATACTGCCTCATAGTCATCCATCTGCACAATTGTGAAGTCGATCTTTCCGGACCAGTCACCAATTTTCAGATCCACATTTTTTGTGATACTGATGACTTTATCGGGTGGAAAGTTCAATGTTTTAAGACGAGCTTGGATTGGTGAGAACTTCAATCATACTTTTCTCATAACTTCCTCCCTGATGAAGTTATAGGTCACAGCACTCTCCACCATAGTGAGTAAAATGCCTTGCCCAACCTTCATGCTAACATACTCCAATTTTTTCCTCTCTTGATCTTGCCTTGGAACAACCTCCATAGTTAATGCAAATCCTAAAATTAGCATCACCCCAACTATTGGTTCCTCTTTTTTCTTCCTTCCATCGGTTTTTACTACTACAACCACCATCAGTTTAGAAGGAAATTTCTTCATCGTGTGGTTCTCTCTACACAACCAAAACTTTAGAGGCTTCTTCATCTTCGACTTGTCATTCGATCTTGAATGCTCCTCCTTTGTAGTTTTCTCCTTCAATTTATCGAACTTCGTATTTCTCTCTTCGGTCCCTTCATAAAAATGTTATACCAGTTGATCAGTTGCAGCAAATGCTTCTTCCAGAGTTTTGATCTTTTGCCTCTTTGCCTCATTGCATGCCCAAGGGTTCAATCCTATAATGAAGTTGAATACCTTGTCTTTCTCCGCCATATCAGGTAGTTCCAAGATCGCACTGGAGAATTCTCATTGATATTCTTATAGACTCCCTATTTTCTTGATGCATTTAATATTCGTCCTTGCATCCCAAGTCTCATCTTATGGGATAAAATGAGTCTGCAAAGCCTTCTTCATATCATCCCAAGTAGAGATGTCATTAACATTACCACTGTTAATCTAATCCAACTTCCATCTCCACCACATATAAGCATCCTTAATAAGGAATTGAGTAGATACTTTGACCTCGGATTCATCATTAGGAATCCCCAAGCACTCCAAATATTTCTCCATATCCCATAACAAATTTCCAAGTGCTTTGGCAATCCTCATCCCATCATAAGAATCAAGTTCCTTGAATTTCAAATGAGTAGGCCCTCCAATCAGTCCCTGCCCAACTACTTTCTTGAAAATAATTATTTCATTCTGAGCATTGTCAAGAGCTTTCTGCAACTTCAATATTTCACCCAAACATTGATCTCATGTAGCCCCAATGTCCTTGAATTCCTTCTTTGTTTGTATAAACTTCCATTCAGTATAATCGTATCGACAATTGAGGTTATCATATGCCTCTTCCAATGTCATGAACTTATCTCGAAATTTGCATTCTCGACTTCCAATGAAGTCATCTTCGAAGAAAATTCCTCCATTCAGTCCAATAACATGACCATAAAAATTGTTCCAACACCCTTGCTAGATTCACCTGTTACCTGAGAATTATCTACATTGTCTGCCATCAGTTTTGCTTGTGATCTTATCAAGACGATACACTAATCCGTTCAACTTCAACCCTGCAACTTGCCCCTATTGAGCTTCTTCAACTTCAATCAAAGCCGTGTGAAAAGTGGGGCTCGAATACTAATTGTCACAAAGTGGAAGATGTATGTGTACTTCAAATCTTCAATCAAGCTAGACTCACCTTGGATCAAGCTCTGATACCAACTGTCACACCCGTATCCTGGTTGTAGTCTTTTAACCATGCATAGGAGGTTGTGGCACCGCTACACTTTTTCTTTTCACCAATACTTAAGTGTACGGGCAACAACTAACCAAACAGTTAACCAATTATTTACTTAAAGTGTTATTATCGTAGTGGAATAAACTCTTCAATTAACCATTCTTGAGTATAAATGCATTGTAGAAATAATGAACACATCATCATAAGTGGGGGGGGGGGGGGGAGGGAACTCCCAGAAGTTAGAGTCTTCTTGATATAAAAATATATATATAAGTTATGTAATTCAATTGTACATAAAATTATACAATTCGGTGTTTCCAACAAGCCACACACCTTTATTTTACAAAACCTTGCCTGAAAAATGCTAAAGTCAACCCCCGTGCATGCTCACCTGAACTATTGAACTACCTACGCCATTACCATGCCTATCATTCATCGTTTTGGTTCACCCGTGCCCTCGACAATCCTTGACGCAATCTGCCCGCACTACCCAACACTTCAACACACTACTATGCCTCCTCGTGTAGCCTTGAACGTTCCCATTCACTCTCCCGCAACTCTACCTAAACCAGAATTCACTCAGCATTGTCGCAATTTGGGTCACTACCTCACACCCGCCTTTTGGCATGCAGCATCGTGTCACTCTACCTGCAGCTTGTTGTAGTGGCTTAGGTCATGTAACATTTTGGCACCAACTCTTGTCTAGTTCACCGTGCATTCAAATTGTTTAACTCAACCCCACCCCTATATAACAGTTCCACACTGTTTTTTGGTTCGCCAGAAACCCCAACTCCCGCCTTCCCGAATTTGATCCTACACATGCACTCCGCTTATAGCTTCGGCCCTTCTCACTCTATGATTTGTTTGTTTGCTCTTGCTTTCTTTCGCTCGAGTTCGATGATGAATGAATGGCCATTATTATCCTCTAATATATATGTGTGCTATCATGTGGCAACACCAAGGGTCATAACCTTTCATGCTTGGCCCATCCTCTATCTACACGTTGTCCTACCCATATATGTATGTCGTCCCAACTTATATAATTATATATCATTTCCTTGTCGCATGTGTATCATTTTCACTCTGGTCACCCTAGCCACCCACTCGCTCAATCTCCATAGTTCGGTTCCACACACTCCATCGCTTGCCCACAAGTCCCTCGCCCGAGTGTGCGCCCGCCTAAATGCCCAACTTAGGTCATCTGACAAGCTAGCCCGTCGCATGCTCCCATCGCACATCTAAAATTACACCCCTGAGTTTCCTTTAACTAAATGCGACTGCTAGTCAACTCGAAGCCCTGACATGATCTCTCCCCTCCTGCCCGACGCGCTCATGCCCCTACCAGATATGCAGAAGAGGACGACATCACAAGGTTTGCAAAGAGACAGTTGTGCGAATGATTCAGATTTTGTAGGTTAAAACTCTACTTTTGTAGACATCACAATATTTTTACTTGAACGATATCCATTCAGTTTATAATATTAATCCCTTGTGGTTTTAATATAAATTGCTTGGGTTTATATTATTAATCCCTTAGGTTTATGGGGTTTTTAATATTAATATCATAGGTTTGTAGTATTCATCTCTTGAGTTCATAGTATTAATTCTTTAGGTTTATTGATCCCTTTGGTTTATAATATTAATCCTTTGGGTTTTAAATGTTAATTGCTTGGGTCTATTAATCATTTTGGCTTATAATATTAATCTTTTGGATTTAGAATATTAATTATCCCTTTGCTTTATTAATACCTTTGATTTCTAATATCAATAATCCCTTGTGTTTATCCTACTATTTATAATAAGAATAATGTTAGCATATTAATATAAATTATTGTTATAATATTAAGAATAGTAGTGTTAAATATTTGGGTTTTCTTATAGGGTTAAAATATTAAGTTTTAGTAGATGCTTAAAATATTAAATTTAATATTAGGGTTTATATTATTAAGTTTAATATTAGGTTTTATAATATTGAGATTTAATATTAGGGTTTATGATATTGGTGTTATAATATTAGATTTATAAAAAATTAAATTAACAATATTTATTTTTTAAGTTGAGTACAACTTATTGGCTAATGGTTAAAAATCATGTAAAGTTTATATGAATTTAGTATAAGTTTAAAATATTAAAATTTAAATATTGGTTTTAAAATATGATTTATATTAATTTATGTATTGCATTAAAACTTTAAATTAATATAAGGTTTCAAATATTAAAATTTCCAATATTGGTTTAGAATATAATTTTAATATTAAATTTAATAGTAATATTACATTTAACATTATATAGATTATATTAATATATTAAAATTTAATTTTAAATTTAATATTTTTACTTAAATTATTAAACCTAATAATGACTTATATAATATATAACCAACATCGCCTGGATGTTTTATATTATTATGATTTATTTAGTTTAACTTGATTTTGTCGGTCATTAAGTCAAAGACAGGTAATATGCCATAGAGTTTTTGTGATCATGTAAATGATGGTTAGTGTATTCAAATGAATATAGTTTATTAAATGTAAGGAATGTTAGATCTAAGACTTTTGTGATCCATAATGTAGAGAATAGTTTTTTGGATTAATCACATTGTAAAGATTCAATCCTTATAATGTGATTAATCAGAAAATTTATTAATGTCAAGAATGTTACAGATTTCAATTTTTTTTATGTATATAATAAAAAAGAATGATGGTTATATATCATGAAATGAATATGGTTTATGGGATATTAGGAAATTATGAAATCTTATGTGACTTACGCTGAAGAATCTCTCAAAAATTACTTGATGTTAAGAAATTATTTAAAAAATTTCTGCATTTATTTATATGGTAGAAAACTATTAAAAGCAGCATTACACGACGCTAATTGAAAAAATGATCCTCATTATTTTTATGGTCTTAATTTTTATTAATAGTGAGAATAATCAACTTTGGCCGGAACGCAAATTTCTGGTGACAATTTTTTAAGAAATTTTATTATGGGAGTGTTTTAATTGCTCTGGTGGATTTGATTCAATCTTATTAAAAATTTTAAAACATCTAAATTCTTAAAATTTTCTAAAACTCCCCAAATTTTTTAAACAACTATAACCCAAATTTTTAATTTCCAAAATTTCCATAAAAAATTATACTGAAATTACGAAACTTCGACTCTCAAGCTACTCTCAAACTTTTGTGCAGACCCCCATATATAAGTGTAAATAGTGTCATAGCGTCAGGGAATATGCAGCATCACCATGTGCATACAAATTTTGTTCCAACGGTAGATGAGTACCGTTGGAACAAAATAGAGACGACTCCAGCGTTAAGCAGATCCGAAGATGTACCAGGAGAAGCCATGTCGCTGAACGCAGTACCACGGAGATCAAAGTGGATTTTGCCAGAACCTGAGCAGATTCCACCAGGACATTCATCTGTAATAACCACCGTCACCCCGCTTTGAGAGCACAATCCATTCCCCGTGCACTTTACCTGGTTATATGAAATATATTTTTAAAATTGAATGTATTTCAATATAATAATTAAAAGAAATGATTTTTTAGTTTAAAACAAATCGTCGAAAAATATGGTCAGAAATGATTTTTTAGTTTAAAACAAATCGTCGAAAAATATGGTCATTTTATAGAAATTAGTATTAAACCAATGAAATTAGTATTAAACCAATGGTCAAAAAATGTGATCATTTAATAGATTTCATTTTTTATAAATAAAGTTGCACTTAATATACTTAAAAATATTTCCACTCATCATTTTGAAATTAATCAAAATTTTAAATCAATCAAAATTGTAAGAATATAATTTCTTTGAGGAAAATTCAATTTATAAAAAAACAATAATAATGAGTTTACACACTTAATTTTTTTTTTTTTTTTGGAAATATGAGAAAAATGAAGCGGTTGCTGCTGCTATTCCTCTTCTTCTACTAACTTGTTTTGATTGTGATTTTCGTCAATAGCTATTCCATAGCGTTTAAAGATTATGCAATACTTGATTGTTGGAACTATAGCCTAATGCAGGTCAGTTTGTTGGAACTACTGCACCTGCATGCGGACTTTTAGTTATAGCATGCAACTACATGCAACTACTATACATCTACATGCGGACTCTTAGTTAGAGCATGGGATTGCATGCAAGATTCCTTTTGCATGATTTACTCCTTGATTTGCTCCTTCTTTAACTCTGCAACTGACTAGTTATCTCCGGAACTTGTTGTAGGTGTTGAGTCTTCTCATTGATCCCCACTATAGTTCATTACGTTGGGATCTTCACCCAGTAATGCTATATAATGAGCATTGTAACATATTTTCTAATGAATTATTCTTTTCTTCTTTCAATTTTTTTTTAATGTTTTTGCTCTGCAAAGCTGTGTGTTCAACCTTTACTAGCTAGATTCATCTGTGCAGGTTTTCTAACACATTTACATGGTATCAGAGCCCACAGGTTGCTAGATAAAGGCGCATCAGTACTTTATTTTGCAGGTATTACAGCTCAGAGATCGAAGATTGACAGAAAAATGGAGTTTCCCAAAGCATCGATCCTAACACCGTACAACTATCACGAATGGAAGGACCAAATGGCTCGATACCTTCGTCAAAAAGGGTTGTACAGGATTACCATGGCTACAGAAGTGGAACCCACTTCAGCCATAGAGAAATCCAAGTACCTCAACCGTATGGATGAGGCCCACGGATCCATATGCATGTGCATCTCTCCAAAGTTACAGTTTCATCTATCTGCTTGCAATACTCCCAATGAGATTTGGAAAAAGGTTGAAGATCTCTATGGGAAACAAGATGAGATGAAAGGACATATGCTCGAAGTGGAGCTGCTATCATTGGATCCACGGAACTATGATAGAATTCAAGACTTCTTCACCAACTATAATGATCTATTGCTGCAACTCAAGGGTTGTGGAATTGACAAATCCGAGGAGAGTCGCCAAATTCTCTCTATTATGTCAAAGCTCGACCGGAATACTCCGTCTTTGTGTCTACATTTCATTCAGTAAGGCTCGCAACAGGTAAATCCTATACTATGCCTTCTCTCCAAGAATTTATGGAGTCCCTTATTTTTGAGCAAGATAACCTCATTGGCATGGGGAAAATCAAGCCTCCAAAAGCGCATGCACTGGCTGTGCATGATAGCAGCCACAATAAACATCACAGATCTGATTCAAGTCAGAAAATCAGCAGCAAAAAGACAAGGGAAAAGCGCATTCCCATCCAAAGAAGGAAGGGTACACCAAGCCCTTCAATGACTCCTCCGGCTCGAGAAATGAGAAAGGGAAGAAAGGAAACAGATGCACCTACTGTCAAAGAGGATTCCATCCAGAATCTTCTTGCATGAAGAAACAAATTGACCAAATGGCAGAAATCCTTCAGAAGCACAACCTTGGGGATCACATCCCTCAGGGCGCCAAGAAGAAAACTGAGGATCCGCCACACGGGAGAGGTAATAATTTTCATGCTTTAGTTGCAATTAATTCTTCTCCTGATGCATGGATTATAGATTCTGGTGCATCACATCATATGGCTGCTGCAAAGGAAGTCTATTCCTCTTTGGATGCATGCAAAGGACCTCCCATCTTCATGGGAGATGACTCACCTATTGAGGTCACCGGAAAAGGTAGAGTGGAACTTTTACATGGAAGCTTTGAAGATGTGCTTCATGTTCCAAAACTTTCGGTAAACCTGCTTTCAGTTTATCAGATCACTCATTCCGGCACCGGAAAGAGAGTGGAATTCACTCTAGATGCAGTAAACATATATGATCTACATACCAGTGCCAAAATTGCAACTGGTGAGGTAAACAATGGAGCCAGACTTTATACATTTTCTGAATTTATTGAATCTGAATCCTCCTTATTGCTTACACATGCTGATGATAGTAGTAGGCTTTGGCACGAAAGGTTCGGTCATTTAAATTATAGGTATATGCAGCAGCTAAGCAAGAATGAGATGGTGGAAGGCTTGCCAAATATCAGTTTCTCCGAAGGAGTTTGTGAAGGATGTGTTCTTGGCAAACATCCCAGAGAAAAGTTTGACACCGGCAAGACTCACAGAGCATCCTCTCCTCTAGATCTGATCCATAGTGATCTCATGGGGCCCTTTCCTCATCCTTCCATCAACAAAGCAAGGTATGTGCTTACATTTATTGATGATTTCTCACGGTATACTTGGGTGTATCTTCTCAGGAACAAATCTGAAGTTTTTGAGCACTTTGAAGATTTCAAAGCACTAGTTGAGACACAGTCAGAGAGAAAGATCAAAGCTCTCCGTACAGACAATGGGGGGGAATATGTTAACACAGCACTTCAGAACCTTTGCCTTCAGTCTGGCATACAGTTGCAGTACACATTTCCATACACTCCGCAACAGAACGGAGTTGCTGAGAGAAAGAACCGATCTCTCAAAGAGATGGCTTCCTGCATGTTGCATGCTAAGTCATTGCCTCATAAGCTATGGGCCGAAGCACTTAATTGTGCTAACTACATCAAGAACAGATCTCCTCATAGGTCTATCAAGGATCAGACCCCCTTTGAGGCTTGGAGTGGTACTAAACCAGAGATCACTCACCTCCGTGTTTTCGGCTCTCGAGCATGGGCCCGGATCCCCTCTAAAAGGAGGAAATCTCTTGATCCACAGAGTATTGAGTGCATCTTTGTTGGATACCCTGATGGTGTGAAGGGATATCGACTCCTCATTCCCTCTACGGAAAAGCTCATCATTGAGCGAAGTGTCAAATTTGAGGAAAGTCTTTCGCATGCACCTCAGTCGCCGCATGCAGACACTTTTTATCTACCTCATGTCCGAGATGATGACTCAGTGCACTCAGATGCAGATACAGATCATACAAATGCTGAGGAAGAGCATGCAAATGCAGAGACAGAGTCTTCAGATACAAATCTAGTGCATGCAAATGATGATCCACATCCAAGCCCAGATCGGGCTTCCAGCAGTGAATCATATTCCCCTGTCATAAATCAGAGAACAAGAAGCTTACGGGAGATATATGCACAAGACCAACCAACTGCTAGAAACGGTCTTGTGGGGGATAATTCAGATCTGCAGAGGAATAGCTCAGAGTTTATTGAGCCTCCTCTTGTCCTCGTTGCCACTGAACCATCGCCCTCCTGGCATTGTCATTTGGTTCAGTCTTTTGATCCACAGTCTTATGCTGAGGCTGCTGGGCATCCAGCTTGGGAGTCCGCCATGGAGGAGGAGTATAACTCCCTCCTTGAGAACCAGACTTGGGATCTGGTCCCCCTTCCTTCAGGAAGGAAACTTGTCCGATGCAAATGGGTCTACAGGACCAAGAGTGCTGCAGATGGGCAAATCACCAGACGGAAAGCGAGGCTAGTAGCTAAAGGCTTCCAACAAGTGCATGGCATTGATTATGACGAGACCTTTGCTCCAGTAGCAAAGATGGATTCCATACACCTTACACTTGCCATTGCAGCGGCCCAACGGTGGGAAGTACATCAGATGGATGTGAAGAATACCTTTCTTCATGGAGACCTATCCAAGGAGATCTACATGGAACAACCACATGGTTTCATTCAGGATTCATCTTTTGGTCTGTAGACTGAAGAAATCTCTCTACGGCCTTAAGCAGGCCCCGAGAGCTTGGTACGCGAAGATGGATTCTTTTCTCTTATCACAAAACTTTGAAAGATGTAAGTCTGATCCGAATGTTTACATGCTTAGGACACATGATTCTCTTCTTATCTTAGTTTTGTATGTAGATGATCTCTTAATCACTGGCAGCTCGGCTTTAGCCATTGCTACAGTCAAGAGGGCCTTGCATGATAGGTTCTTGATGACGGACATGGGTCCATTACACTTCTTTCTTGGTCTTGAGATTAGCCAATATGCCACAGGGATCAAACTCTCTCAGGCTAAGTATGCACGGGATCTCCTCGAGAGATTTCGCATGGCTGACTGCAAGCCAGCACCGACTCCTTTTCTGTCAAGGGTCCGCCTTGGGGATGGAGGTGACACTCCATTAGTTGACATCACTCTCTACCGACAGCTAGTGGGGAGCTTATTGTACCTCACCCACTCCAGACCAGATCTCTCATATGCACTCGGGGCCATTTCCAGATACATGCAGGAGCCGCATGAGCTACACTGGAATGCTGCCAAGCGCATCCTCCGATATGTGCAGGGCACCATCACCTTCGGGATTCACTATGCAGCAGGCAGTGCATTGAATCTCCCTGGCTTCAAAGATTCTGATTGGGCGGGAGACAGCATTGATCGCAAGTCCACCTCCGGATATTCACTCAGTCTAGGATCTGGCCCTATCTGTTGGTCGAGCAAGAAGCAGGCTGCTATTTCTCTCTCTTCAGCTGAGGCCGAGTACAGAGGAGTAGTCAACATCACCATTCAGGCTCTGTGGCTACAACACATCCTCATTGAGTTGGGCGTTCAGTTCCACCAGCCCATTGTCATCTGGTGTGACAACCAGAGCACTCTCAAATTTTGCAGGGATCCAGTACAGCGGCAGCGGACAAAGCACATAGAGATCCATATGCACTACATCAGAGACTTAGTACATGATCGGGTCATTGATTTGCAGTTCTGTCCCTCAGCCGAACAGACTGCAGACATCTTCACCAAGACATTCACTAAGCAGAAGTTTCACTCTCTGTGTGATCGTCTTGGAGTGAAGGACACAGTTGCTTAGCAACTGTCTTTTCTTCCTCTTTTCTTTTGATTACATTATATTTTGAGGGGGGGTTTTTCCCACGAGGTTTTCTCTCTTTCCTCAATTTTAATACATGTTGCATTGTATTTTGGGTGACCTTTGGCCTTAGTTGTCGGGGCCCATTTTCTATTTTTCCCCATAGTGGTGTTCAGGGGGGGTGTTGGAACTACTACACCTACATGCAGACTCTCAGTTATAGCATGCAACTACATGCAACTACATGCAATTACTACACATCTACATGCGGACTCTTAGTTAGAGTATGGGATTGCATGCAAGATTCCTTTTGCATGATTTACTCCTTGATTTGCTCCTTCGTTAACTCCGCAACTGACTAGTTATCTCCGGAACTTGTTGTAGGTGTTGAGTCTTCTCATTGATCACCACTATAGTTCATTACCTTGGGATCTTCACCCACTATAGTTCATTACCTTGGGATCTTCACCCAGTAATGCTATATAATGAGCATTGTAGCATATTTTCTAATGAATCATTCTTTTCTTCTTTCAATTTTCTTATAATGTTTTTGCTCTGCAAAGCTGTGTGCTCAACCTTTACTAGCTAGATTCATCTGTGCAGGTTTTCTAACACATTTACACATCTAAGTGGGTTGAGGGCGTAGAGCACGTCAATTTCAAAGAGTATGGGAAATCATTAAGTCCATTGTAGATTCTTGTAACATTCTGGGATCCTACGGACATGGACATGCTCAATTTTTTGAACATGCTCATCTATATCAGATTTTGGGAATCTGCAATCGAAGTTGGATAGTGATTTTAGAAATTAAGCTCACAGAGTTGGGGTAGTGATTTTAGAAAATGAGTTCGGGAAGTGATTTTTTTTGGAATATGAAAAAAATTAACAGCTTTAGTACAGCTATAGCTCGAAACCATTAAAACTTGGTTTTTAAGTCGATACTGCTATTCATCGAAACCCTAAACCCATACGCGTATTAAAGTCATTGCAACAATTGCTCCACAGAAGCATAGTAGAAGGAAGGGCAATCTGCCTCTTTGGGAAGGCAGGCCATCTAAGTGGGTAGTCTGCCTCTCGGGGAAGGCAAGCCATCTAAGTGGGTTGAGGGCCGAGAGCACCTCAATTCCGACCATGGGCAATCATGGGCAGGACCAAGTCCACAAAATCATGTTGTTTGCCCAAATATGCCCTTGCATTCGTGATTGTGCTCCACTTCAATGGGAAGTGGATTTGGGATTTCGTAAAATCCACCAGACGAAGATCTCATTTTAGGCGACGTCGGATTGATTTTACTAGACAAGAACTAGAAAGGCTGCAAAACATGGGGTCGGATTCTGTTATATTAGAGACGATACCCAAGTTTGTGTATCGATCACACAATTTCACGGATGGGTTAGAGTGTTCAATATCTCTGTGCGAGTTGCAGGAGAATGAAAATGCCCGGATTCTACCCAATTGCAAACATAGTTTTCATGTGGACTGTATCGACATGTGGTTTTCTTCGCATTCCACTTGTCCCGTTTGCAGAACTGACGCCAATCCCAAAAAACCTATTTTGGAATCCCCTAGACTTGCGCAGGTTTCTTCTACAATCCCAAAACTAATTGGGGATGTGATCCTTCCGAATCTTAATTTGGAGGAAGGGCAGACTGCAAGCTTTGAAGAACAATATGATATCGAGAACCCACCAAATATATTACCCGGTTGTGTGGAGGAGCAAATGAATGCAGATATCGATGAGGGTACCTCCAGTGGAAGAGCATATTGCCATTAATATACCCAAGAAGCCGATGTTTTTCATTAGCTTTACTCTGTTGGAATGTATTACATTCAACTCCAGCAACAGTTGAACAAAAATCCCATCCTCACCCTTGCTGCCTCCAATTGCACCCCTGTTTTGGGCTGATTGTGATCTCGCGATGCGATCCCATCGCAGATCGCAAATCGAATTAATCCCCAGCTAGGTTCCTTATTTTCTGCTTGTTCCCTGCTTTTGTGTTTGTTTGTCTTTGTTTTTGGGATTTTACCAGAAAAATCCCCAACAGTGGTATCAAAGCTTGTCTAGGCTCTTTGAAAGGTGTCAAAGAAGCTGAAGGAAGGAGTTTCTTGCTGCAGCAGTTTCTCCAGCAAAGTGAAGTCTCTAGCAAAAGGATCGAGGTATTTTTCAGATTAATTTTTTTGTGTTGTTGTTGAAAAAACAATCAGTATTTTAAATACATAGTCAAATATTTAAAGCATAGTTAAAGAGTGCTAGAATGACCAGCACGAGCACCAGCATGGGTATGTTTAATCCTCAATTCCCACAGTTCAATGGGAAAAACTATGACTATTGGGCTATAACCATGAAAGCCTTGTTTGCCTGTCAAGATTTATGAGAATTAGTTCAAGATGGTTTTGAAGAACCAGCAGATGAAAATGAGTTTAATAGCTTAACTCAGGCAGAGAAAGAGCTGTTGAAGAGCTATAAGAAGAAGGTTGCTTTGGCCCTTTACTTCTTGTATCGGGCAGTGGATGAGAGTGTGTTTCCGAGGATAGCAGTAGCTAAGACATCCAAAGAAGCATGGGAAACTCTCAAGATAGCCTATCAACGCATGGAGAAAGTAAAGACAGTAAAACCTCAGTTCATTGAGGAGGAAGCTTGTGATGAAAGCTTAGAGAAAACAGTGAATGATAAAAACTATTTGTCCCATGATGATGATGATGAGGAGATGGTTGAAATACATCCTCAAACAGCAGCGCCAACCCAAGGGCAACAAGTCGCACCCTTGAGGAGAAATGAATGTGCTTCTCCAAGCACACCATGAGAAGCAACAAATGAAGGTACGAATTCTTTGTTTGCTTTATCTAGTCATGTTGATGACCCTGTTCATTTTGAAGATGCAGTTAAAGACAGGAAATGGACGAAACCCATGAATGGGAGAAAGGAATTGAAGTTCCTTGAAGATTTGTTTAAAGAATATGGAGTTCGATATGTAACTCTTGCCAAGATGGCTGAGATGGGCTTCACTGCCAACACCCTTGTCAATATGACAGAGGAAGAGATTGAAGGCTTGATGAAGACCTTGGTAGAACTCTATCAGATGGATCTTCCTATAGGGAAGAGATATGAAATTACATCTTCCATGAGAGTAGAGAAGGAGCAGGTTGCTAATATTCTGACAAAATCACTGGATCAGAAAAATTTCAAATTTTTGATGAAGTGTCTGGGTATGACTGATAACCCAGCAGTTAAAATTAAGGGGGAGTGTTGGAATGTAATTTCAACTGCAACAACAGTTGAACAAAAATCCCATCCTTACCCCTGTTGCCTCCTATCGCACCCCTGTTTTGGGCTGATTGTGATCTCGCGATGCGATCCCATCGCAGATCGCAAATCAAATTAATCCCCAGCTGCGTCCCTTATTTTTTGCTTATTCCCTGCTGTTGCGATGCGAAGCGACCATGCGACGTGATCACAGATCGTAGATCACGAATCTTAGCCATTGCACATTAAGCCTCCGCCCTGAGTTCGCGATGCGATGCGACCTGAACCATTGGAGATCGCACTTTCACTTGTATACGATCTCAGTTGTCCATCAATTTTGATCCAATGACCATTATTTGTTCTGGCTTATTCACGCCACCGCCATCGTTGTCTTTTCGCCATTTACCTATTTGTGTTCCCAAAGGAGGAGGAAGATGAGATGTGGACTTTGCGCCATAACTGTTCACCAACAACATTAAAGAAGATGCATGGCCCAGAAGGAAAGAGCCAGCCTCGACCAACACAAAGCATTTATCAAGTTATGGGTTTCTACACAACCGACTCAAGAATTACAGCGGAATGTCTAAGAAGATCAGATTTTGTTCACTGAAGCAGCAGATTGCAGCAGAGACTATGTCAGAGAATTAAAGCGGTTGGTAGACAGTTATGACCCCTCCCAGCATAGTTTATATAATGCAGATAATGTATGGTTTCAGATGGGGGAACGAATTGTAACCCACGCAGCAGCGTGAAGAAAAATTTTTCCATTGTGAAGAAGGGAAGCATGCATCAGTGCACAGGTGAAGAATTCTCACACAACAACGTGAATATGAGAGCAGAGGAGAGCACGCAACAACGTTAAGAGAAGTGTTTCCAATGTAAAGAAATGGCACAACAGTGCAGAGCAGAAGACACAATAGTGTAGAAAATAGAGATTGAGGAGAAGACCCAACAGAGAAGACGCAGCAGAGAGCAGAAAAGGGAAAAATGCACAGCAGTGCAGATTTTGAATGTAATTTGTTTTGCAGTTGTCTGTTGAGAGAGAGGGTAGAAGCGCAGCAGCGCATGTGAATGTAAGTTTTATTGTTGAACATGAAATGTAATACGCAACAGCGTAGCATAACAATGTAATGGGTATGCACAACAGTGTTGTGAATGTTTTGGCTTTGGAACTGCACTTGAAGCAGTCTCCGGTGAATCCCTCTGTCAAGAGGAAGATGCTCTTCAGCATAGATTGGTGAATCCCTCTGTCAAGAGGAAGATGCTTTTCAGCATAGACTGGCGAATCCCTTTGTCAACAGGAAGATGCTATTCAGCATAGACTGGTGAATCCCTGTGTGAAGAGGAAGATGCTCTTCAGCATAATCTTTGGTGAATCCCTCTATCAAAAGAAAGATGCTATTCAACATAGACAGGTGAATCCCTCTGTCAAAAGGAAGATGCTCTTCAGCATAGACTGGTGAATCCCTCTGTCAAGAGGAAGATGCTCTTCAACATAGACTGGTGAATCCCTTTGTTAAGAGGAAGACTCTTTTGTAACAACAGTTGTGAAATTCCTCTATGTGAGGAAGATGATTTTTGTATCAGGTGGTTTACTGTTTATAAATAGAAGTTTTTTTTGTGATTGCTGAAACTCTATCTTCAGCAAGCTGAAATTCTGTCTACAGCAAGATCCTGTGTTGTAAAACAAAGTATCATCCTATGTTCAAGTGATTTTTTATTGTTCTGAAACTATCAAAAATTCCTAGCAGAGTATAATTCTCTATGTTGTGTTTGTTTGTCTTTATTTTTGGGATTTTACCAGAAAAATCCCCAACATACTCGCCAAATGGTTCGCAGTCGTGTTCGGAATATCCTCCGGCTACCTATAGTGTAACAACTATGATTCGCTATTATCTCTAATGTAAAGATCATACCTGTATGCTAATGTATGATCTAAATTTTTATATATTGGTCTATCGTCCTTATTTCCGGTGAAATGTGTCACAAAAGAAATGAAAATGTGTTCTGGTTGAGTTTTGCATATCATCCATCCTTTGGTTTCAGTTGTCTCTTGACAGTTTTTATTGGATTGCAATCGAACTCATTTGATTGAATTGTATAGAACGAATCTGAAATATGATTAATACTTTCTTAATGATATTTAAGGAAATGCAACGCTTTTCTGTTCTACTGAGTCCAAAGGTTGGATGAGTTTTTAAACATTTTTAAAGTACAGTACTCACTCTTATTATGGCAAGGTGTTTTTAAGGGGACGGCTAAACAGCGACCTTCATCGTCCGCGGAAGGCCAATTATGATCCCCCAAATGAATTTTCCTTTAAGAATTCCATCACAGAAAAGGGACCTTGAATAGCAGATATCAAAATGCATTGACGTCGCTCTGATTCTGCTAAAGAGAGTTCCTCCAACGGCAATAATCATATCATCAATGGCCTTCTGCATATATATTCCAATAGGGCGGAGACGGCGGCTGCACAACGCTGCAAGTTACTAAACCCATGGTAATCTTTTATTTCTAGTGTTTACAACGTTTCTTTGTTCTGTCTTTTTGGTAAATTTTGTTGCTGCCTTCTGCTTTTATGCGGCTGGAATTGAACCCAGGAGGGTTTCTCCTTTTTTTATGGGAAATTTGTGGTTTTTGGTTGTTGTTTTAATATCTCAGAAAAAAAAATCTTATTTCAATACTTTTAGCATATATTATGTGTGGACATCAGGGTGGCGAATTTCCAATTTGGTTGTTTGTTTATTTGGGGAAATCTGTGTTCGTTTGGATTGTTTTAATATGGCATGAAAGGAATTTTCTTATTTGAGTTTGTCTAGCATGTACTATGGGTGGAGATGACGTTAATGAATTTGCAAATTGGGTTTGGGTTTTGATTGGTTTGTGTGGAAAAAAAAATATCTTTGAGAGAAACAACAGGTTTTAGGTAATTGTGATATTTATTTGTTTGTCCTTTTAAGCCGAGAAAATGACTTTTGGGCCGAGGTTGGGAGTGGTGGACTTCCCCGGTGGGTTCAGTTAGGGTGGATCTTTTGGAAATCTTTTATGATCATTTTTATTTATTTTTGTTTTTTTTTCCTCAACAAAGGCACTGGCGTGGTTTTCTGCAATCGGTATTTTGGGTTGCCTGGAAACTGTTTTTTTTTTCACATAGGGAAACTACTAATGGGTCTTGATCTTTTTGTGGAAGTCTTTACGTTTTGTAATTTTTCCGAAAAGTAATATCGGGTCGTGGTTTATTTTTAGTGAGGTGAGCATAAAGAATTACTTTGTTGATAGTTATATCTAACAACATTCATAAAAGGGGTTTTATTTTTTGAAAAATATATTTATGCTGATTTGAGGTTCGATGTATAGAGTTGACGGGGTTTTACATTAGGAACATAAGTAGTTCGAGGATTATTTAGATGCACAGTTAGTTGGAAGTGATGTAGGGCCATTGTAGAATATTCATCTAACATACATATTGTGTTAGATGGTTAGGTTTTTTCTTGCCTCAAAAAGCATATAACACTTATATCTCTCTCATAATTGAGGGAATAGTTTGGCATAGTCAAACAAATTTAAATACAAAAATTTCTTTCAAATTTAGAGGGTTTAATGTCATATTTCATTCTTTTAAGCATAGATTCCATCCTATTAAGGGGAAGCATTCGGTGTTCCATTCCATTTTCTTTGATCTTTTATTGTGAAGCTTAGATTCCATCATGTTAAGCCAAAGCATCCGATGTTGGAATGCATTCTCTTTGTTCCTTTACTGTGAAGGGATTACAATGTAATCAAGGCTAACTTTTTCTAAGGCCTTTACTTTTACTATACTATTACATTACAATGTGGTTAGCAATAATATTGTATCGACAAACTTGCTAATTCTTTTGAACAATTAAAATTAGACTCAACATATAGTCACAAACTTGAGAGTAACGTAAGTTTTATTTATTTTTTGATGCCCAATTGAACAAGTGAAGTGCTTATCAATAAATGGACGTTGACACTAAAAAGTTGGTTTCATATTGGTCCTTTTGCAGGGTTCTCCCAAATAGAGTGTTAGTTTATTGGAAAATTAGCTTGAGAGTTGTTTTTGGATAACCAAATATTTGAAATTTTGTATTATTATAGTTTAAGATTTTGTCAAGATAAACAAGAAATTGAGATTTTGTTGAAGGATATCACGAAGGTAAGTTTAAAAGGAGCTACAGGTGTGATTCATATAAGGATGGTGGGTTACACAGATTTACATATTTATATTAGGAAAGCTGACAAGGATTTAATGTAAATTGTAGGCTACATACAAGTCTTCTTTTGCTAAATCTTTCAACTATATTTAAATCTTTCCATTGTGTCAAAGGAGTCCACTAGTTACCGACTAAGGATATAACTTTTCCTTTGGGCTTGTAGGGTTTCCTCAAACTACCATAAAGAAATATAAATAAATATAATATTAAATGTTGTTTCTCTTATAGGAATAAGCTTCCATCTAACCACATATTTAAAGTTTGTTTTATAGAAATAAGATGACATCTAACCCAAGTCTATTGCTTCTACCGTTAAGTAGACATTAAATCTCGATGATTATAGGTTTTATATTCACATTTGATTTTCATCACTTCTTGAAAGTGGGCATAGATTTTGAAAGATCTAAAAGATATTTGGAAAAATATTGCTTTATGACATTGAATTTTCATTATCAATCAGTTTTTTTAGTGTAACACCCTTTTATTTCATCATATTTATTTCCTTTTTTTTATCATAGAAACTTTTAAAATCACTTAACATGTTTGTTCAGAAGGTTGGAAAATCCAAGCATCATGAAATTTTTGTTTAAAGAAATTAAACAAGATTAATTAAGGAAAAAAACTAAATACGAAACAGTTATAACAACTCCTTGAATAGTTACAAACAATTGCCATCCCGTTTCCCCAAAAGAGGAAAGGAAAGGGCAACAAGGGGGTTGCAAAAACTTTTCCTTGGGTGGGAAGTGATACCAGTGGAAATATTTGAATTATGGAAAATAATAGAATGGGTGTGCGACTTGAGGCTAGACTATAGTCTTGACGCCCAAGACACCTCATTGATTTTATTCAAACTGTTAGGAGCAGGAAGTGCTCGATGGGGCACCATGGACGTGATTTCTAGGTCCATGGATGGGTGGTGAGACTTTCAAGAAATAGTATTGATTGCATAATTTTAAATAAATTGGAATAGATAAGTACCAAAAGCTTATATTTATTATTGACAGTTTAAATGGTTTATAACTAGAAGTAACTATTCTATTTTCTTCTATCTCTAAGCTAGGTACCGCTGATTTTGAGTAACACCTTGTATACTTTGTTGTATTCATCATAGGGAAGGATTGATTTCATATTTCCCCTCTAGTTTTATATTATGATTGAATCTAAACCTTACAGTATTATAATTCTACAAATCTAACGAATACCCTATTGTATGATAGATAGATGCAAGGGTAATAGAGTTATAATCGTTACTTAGATTGTGTTAATTTTATATGTTTCTGGAATGGAAAAAATAAATAGATAAATAAATAAATTATTTGTACATTTAAGTACTGAATCACCAAGACAAAAATAAATAAAATACTCATTACTTTCCTAACAGAGAAAGGCCAACAGCCTGAACGTATAAATTCCTTTCGATTGTAAAAAATGAATGGAACCAGCTTCAATATATACCTTGTCTTAACATATACTCAAGATTCAACATGCATTCAAGAATCATTACAATTACAGGAATTTTCTTATTCACTAGTAGGGTATCGCCTATTAAAACAAAGAGTAAAAGCAGTAATGCATAGACTGAATATAATTAAGAGCTATAATCATTATTACATATTCCTCTATTCATAATTCTTTGCATAAACGATTTATATTGAATATACAGGAAAATATAAACTATGAATATATTCATATACACACAATCTATTCATATACCCAGCTTGTCCATGGCAAGACTGAGATGTTGCGAGGGCTATCCATAAAATTCCAAACAAACCTTGAAAACAACCAAGAAACAGAGTAGCATTATTGGTCAATGTATGCCATAAAACAATAACTATAAATTAATTCGATTCAAAACCATTCGAAATATTACATTAAGGTCCAAGCAGCCAAGCTGCGAATCCAAAATGGCACAATAAAATGACATTTTCTACATCCATTAAATGATTACGAATTCTGGGATATAATGAGACTTTGACCGTACCGAGAGCTAGCAATCCCTCCCACTCTCAAACGTGAAACTGAATCTAGCTTTAACAATCAAAGTATGTTGTCGATTCGTGAACTTAATCCAACCTGTAAAATAACAAAGAAGTGTCAAATTAGTTCTGGTGTAGAGTTGTTACCTGTAAACCTAACAAAAACCCATGAGAGATTAGTTCTCGAGAATATTAATCCTACAGATAAGCACTTGAAAACCTATGATAATTATATCTACACCTGGAGGGAATTGTGCCATCATTGGAGCATCACATACCTGAAAGACCAGTATCAGAATGTCAAACCACAACTTCTCAAAAGGAAAAACGGTGTTCATATTAATTTTGTTCATATTAATTTTGGTGTAGTGCAAACCAGGGTTCCATGGCAGAAGGGTATCCCTGTTTGGCCAATGGGATCGAGGGACGAATTGAGACCATCCACTTGAGTATGCCTGCAAAAATATTTTTTGTCAGTGACACTGAGAAGGAATGAGGTTAACTATGAATATAAAACAAATACTACATCAACTGGCTAGCTTACCTCATCGCCACAATTTGTCTGAAGGTGATAACCATTAATTCCAAAATCATTAGATGGCACCCACTAACAGAGCAGATGTAGAGGTAGAAACCCTCATTTCCTTTCTACACTCATTGCTCATTACAAAGCTTCAACCCTTCTTGCCACCAGCAGAGTGAAATGGAATAGGAAGGTAAGGTTAGGGTTTACAACATAAATGGGTTAGGTTTCCCATATGTTAGCTACACTGACTAGCCAATCTTGGCATTAAACCCTTAAATGTTAGCATTAAATCGAACCAGGTGGGAGAGTCATAGCCTCTATCGAGGTGAGGATAGGTTTAACTCAACCATGTCAACTAATAGATAAGCCGTGGATATGGACTGGGATTATGTTCAATCCAAACCTTTAATACACACAAACTCATTTTGTCATTAATCGTTCAATTAAAATCGAACAAGCAATATATTCCATAGGGTAATGTTGAAAGTTAACTATGGTATTTAAGGAAGAATTTTCTTTCTTAAAAAGGGGTGTTACAAATGGTATAAGAGCCCACATTCATACACTGAGGCTTCTAGGTTAAATAATATATGAAAAAAAAGTGTTATCATGCTTAAAATATGCAATAAACAATTGAGTTGTAAAATTGAACACAGACATAGAGACAAAAGTGCACACTCAACATGCAAAGGAACCCCAGGATCTGAAACCTGTTGGATGTGCCTTATGTAGAGGCCAATCTAGATATATGGATATAGTTGGGAGAGGTGTCTTGACAAGCTAATGTTGTGCTGCTAGAAACAATGCAACTACATACATAAATGATAAATTTTAGGTCAGGTAATGAACACCTGGGACAGGAGCAAGAGAAGATTCTCAAGAGCCTCTCTGAACAACATAATCAACGAGGACCAGGTCCCTATTACGGAGGACAAACAAAGAACACCAAAAACTCACCATTGTGAGGGTAATTCTGAGTTAGCAGAAGGACATAAGGAGGATGAAGAAGGACATTAAGATAACATGTGAGACCAAAGGAAAACCAAAAAACAAAGGAGAGAATTACAACATGAGTTTAAGAAGATAAAACCATCCCTATTCGAAGGAGAATCCGAGGAGGCAGCTAAAGTAAGGTTGATTGATATGGGGAAATATTTCCAAATTTATGAATATACTAACAATCTCAAAGCATGTTTAGCAGTTTATTGGTTACTGGGAAAATCCATTCTTTCGTGGGAATATATAAAAACAATGAGAAATAGTGATGAAGAACAGGTGAGATGGCAAGAATTCCAGAAACATTGTAATGATAAATACTTCACTGAGCATTACTACAATGAAAAAGTGATGGACTTCAATGAGTTAAGATTGGGAAACTTGGCTATGGAAGAATATGTGGAGCGGTTCACCTCCTTGTTACAACATGTACCATAAATGCAGGAGGAAAAAGAAAAAATTCAGCAATTTATCAGCAGTCTGCCTGATTTCATGAAGGTAAATCTAAAATTTGACTATCTGAGGTCAATGGACAATGAGGTGCAAAAGGCCCGTATATGTTACCAGCAGATAAAACAAAAGAATGAGGCACCCAAAGGAAATTCAAGAAAAAGAATGAGGAATCTACCACCAAATAGATAGCAGAAGTTAGCAAATGGTTAGAATAATTAGCAGAGAACCTTTCAAAAATTTACTAGCAATCCACCCAAGTTTCTAGCATACACTAAAAGAAAGAAAACATAGCGAAATAATAAGCCTGTGACCAAAAAGCCACCTAATCCACCTCTGCAATGCTGGGGATGTGGAGAATCTCACTACTATAAGAACAACACACACAAGGCTTGAATTGAAAAGCTTTCGAACATGAAAGAAGCTTCTAGATTTGGAGATATAGCAAGGAGTATGCCGATAATTAATCCCGCTTTGGATGACCAGAACGCAGAATACTCGCCCACCATGATCGAGTGTGAAGGTATGGTTGCTAATCAACATGTTTCTATTTTATTTGATCCAAGTGCTAGCCTGAGTTATATTAGCCCCAAGGTGGTAGAAAAATGTCAGCTGCCTAGTAGCCAATTTAAGAAATCTTGGATAATACAACTAGCCACCATAGCTAAGAGGAAGTTCTCTGCCAAATCAGAGAATTGTCCTATCTTAGTTTCATTGTAGCTCATTCATTTCGATCTAAATATATTGCCCCTAGGTTCCTACAATGTATTGATAGGAATGGATTGGTTAGAATGACATTGATCCTTAGTGGATTGTAATAAGAAATATGTGAACTACCATATGGAACTGGGGTAAAAAAAAGAAATTCAAGGAATCAAGAAAAGCATGAGATTATGCCCCATCACTGCTAACCAGCTCTGCAAATGCATTAGAAAAAGCTATCACATTTATGTTCTTCAATTAGGATACTCTAACGATAGAAATAAGATGACTTCTTTAGAGAAAATTCCTGTAATCCAAGAATTTGTGGATGTATTTCCAGAAACTACTGCCAGGCTACCCCTAGACATGACATAGATTTAACTATCGAACTCATACCTGGAGCAACCCCAGTTTCAAAAGCCCCTTACCAAATGAGTGTCTCTGAGTTAATAGAACTCAAAATGAAGTTGCAAGAGATTTTAGACAAAGGGTACATTCATCCCTGTGTATGACCATGGGGAGCCCCGGTATTGTTTGTTCGAAAGAAGGATGGGACTTTAAGGTTGTGCATTGATTAACATTAGCTAAATAGACTCATTGCCAAAGAGAGTTTCACCGCTCTGATTCTGCTAAAGAGAGTTCCTCCAACACCAATAACAATATCATCAATGGCCTTCTGCATACATATTCCAACAGGGTGGAGACAGTGGCTGCATAACGCTCCAAGTTACTAAACGTATGGTAATCTTTTATTTCTAGTGTGCACAATGTTTCTTTTTTCTGTCTTTTTGGTAAATTTTGTTGCTGCCTTCTGCCTTTATGTCGTTGGAATTGAACCCCGGAGGGTTTCTCCTTTGTTTATGGGAAATTTACGGTTTTTAGTTGTTGTTTTAATATCGCAGAAAAAAAATTAGGGTGGCCAATTTCCAATTTGATTGTTTGTTCATTTGGGGAAATCTGTGTTTGTTTGGATTGTTTTAATATGGCATGAAAGGAATTTTCTTATTTCAGTTTGTCAGTATGTACTATGGGTGGAGATGATGTCAATGAATTTGCAAGTTGGGTTTGGGTTTTGATTGGTTTATGTGGATTTTTTTTTTTTTTTTGAGAGAAATAAAAGGTTTTAGGTAATTGTGATATTTATTTGTTTGTCTTTCTAAGCAGAGAAAATGACTATTGGGCCGAGGTTGGGAGTGGTGGACTTCCTGGGTGGGTTCAGTTAGGGTGGATCTTTTGGAAATCTTCTATATTTGTTTTTTTACTAAACAAAAGCACTGGCGTGGTTTTATGAAATCGGTATTTTGGGTTTATATATATATTATATATTATATGTATTTATTATATTATATATATATTATATTTATATATTTATATATATTATATATAGATATAGGGAAAGTATTAATGGGTCTTTGTCTTTTTGCGGAAGTCTTTACGTTTTGTAATTTTTTTGAAATGTAACATATGGCCGTGGTTTATTGTTAGTGAGGTGAGCATAAAAAATACTTTGCTGATAGTAATATCTAACAACAGTTTATAAAAGGGGTTTTATTTTTTGAAAAATATATTTATGGTGATTTGAAGTTCGATGTATAAAGGTGATGGGGTTTTACATTAGGAACATAAGTAATTCGAGGATTATTTAGATGTACAGTTAGTTGGAAATGATGTAGGGCCATTGTAGCAAGTTACAATGAATAAAGAATAATCATCTAAGTTACATATAGTGTTAGATGGTTAGTTTTTTTCTTGCCTCAAAATGCATAAAACACTTATATCTCTCTAATAATTGAGGGAATAGTTTGGCATAGTCAAACACATTTAAACACAAAAATTTCTTTCAAATTTAGAGGGTTTAATGTCATATTTCATTCTCTTAAGCAAAGATTCCATCCTATTAAGGGGAATCATCCGGTGTTTTATTCCATTTTCTTTGATCTTTTATTGTGAAGCTTAGATTCCATCATGTTAAGCCTAAGTATCCGATGTTTGAATCCATTCTCTTTGTTCCTTTACTCTGAAGGGATTACAATGTAATCAAGGCTAACTTTTTATAAGGCCTTTACCTTTACTATAATATTACATGAGAATGTGGTTAGAATTCATATTGTATCAACAAACTTGCTAATTCTTTTGAACAATTAAAATTAGACTCAACATATAGAGTCACACTTGAGAGTAACATAAGTTTTATTTATTTTTTGAAGCCCAAATGAACAAGTGAAGTGGTTATCAATAAATGGAAGATGAGACTAAAAATTTGGTTTCATATTGGTCATTTTGCAGGGTTCTCCCATACAGAGTGTTAGTTAAAAGGTTGGTTTCATATTGGTCCTTTTGATGGGTTCTCCCAAATAGAGTGTTAGTTTACTGGAAAATTAGCTTGAGAGTTGTTTTTGGATAACCTAATATTTGAAATTTTGTATTGTTCTAGTTAAGATTTTGTCAAGATAAACAAGAAATTGATATTTTGTTCAAGGATATCCTGAAGGTAAGTGTAAAAGGGAGCTATGGGTGTGATTCATATAAGGATGGTGGGTTACATAGATTTACATATTTATATTAGGAAAGCTCACATGGTTTTAATGTAAATTGTAGGCTACATAGTCTTCTTTTCCTAAATCTTTCAACTATGTTTAAATCCTTCCATTGTGTCAAAGGAGTCCACTAATTACCCGTTAAAGATATAACTTTTCCTTTGGGCTTGTAGGGTTTCCTCAAACTACCATAAAGAAATATAAATAAAGATAATATTAAATGTTGTTTCTTTTATAGAAATAAGCTTCCATCTAACCCAATATTTAAAGTTTGTTTTATACAAATAAGATGACATCTAACCCATATCTATTGCTTCTACCATTAAGTAGACATTAAATCTTGATGATTATAGGTTCTTTATTCACATTTGATTTTCATCATTTCTTGAAAGTGGGCATAGATTTTGAAAAATGTAAAAGATATTTGGCAAAATATTGCTTTATGACTTTGAATTTTCTTTATCAATCAAATTGTTTTTTATTGTAACACCCTTTTGTTTCATCATATTTACTTTCTTTTTTACCAAGTTTATGCAGAACGTAGAAACTTTTAAATTCACTTAACATGTTTGTTAAGAATGCTCGAAAAGCCAAGCATCACGACATTTTTGTTTAAAGAAATTAAACACGGTTAATTAAGAAAAAAAACAAAATACGAAAAATTATAACAACTCCTTGAATAGTTATAAATGGTTGCCATCTGTTTTGCCCAAAAGAGGAAAGCAAAGGGCAGCAAGGGGGTTGCAAGATTTTTTCCTTGGGCTTGGTAGTGATACAAGAGTGAAGATTTCAATTATCGAAAATAATCGAATGGGTGTGCGACTTGAGGCTGGACTATAGTCCTGATGCCCAAGACACCTCACTCATTTTATTCAAATTGTTAGAAGAAAGAAGTGTTGGGTTGTGGACCATGGACGTGATTTCTATGTACATGGCTGGGTGGTGAGACTTTCCAGAAAGAGTATTGATTGCACAGTGTTAAATAAATTGGAACAGATAAGTACCAAAAGCTTATATTTATTATTGATAGTTTAAATGGTGTATAACTAGGAGTAATGATTCTATTTTCTTCTATCTCTAAGCTAGATACTGCTAATTATGAGTAACATCCTGTATACTCTATTGTTTCCATCATAGGGAAGGATTGATTTCATATTTCCCCTCTAGTTTTTTATTATGATTGAATCTAAACCTTACATTATTATAATTCTACAAATCTAATGAATACTCTATTGTATGATAGACAAATGCAAAGATAATGGAGTTAGAATCGTTACTTAGATTGTGCTAATTGTATATGTTCCTGGAACGGAAAAAACTAAAAATACATAAATAAATAAATAAATTATCTGTATATTTAAGTATCGAATCACGAAGACAGAAAGACACAGAATACCAATTACTTTCCTAATAGAGAAATGCTAGCAGCCTAAATGTATAAATTCCTTTTGATTGTAAAAGATGAATGAAATCAGCTTCAATATATACCCTGACTTAACATATACTCGAGATTCAACATGCATTTAAGACTCATTACAATTACAGGAATTTTCTTATTCACTAGTAGGTTATCACCTATTAAAACAAAGAATAAGAGCAGTAATGCATAGACCGAATATATTAAATAGCTATAATCATTATTAAATATTCCTCTATTCATAATGCTCTGCATAAATCATTTCCATTCAATATACAAGACAACCTAAACTATGAATATATTAATATACACACAATTTGTTCATATACCTGGCTTGTCCATGGCAAGGCTGAGACTTTGCGAGGATTATCCACAAAATTCCAAAAAAGGATTTAGAAAACCCAAGAAACAGAGTAGCAGTGTTGGGCAACATATGCCATAAAACAATAACTATAAATTAATTCAGTTCAAAACCATTCGAAATATTACATTAAGATCCAAGCAACCAAGCTACGAATCCAAAATGGCTACAATCAAATGACATTTTCTACATCCATTAAATGATTACGAATTCCATGAGACTTTGGCCATGCCAAGAGCCAACAAACCCTCCCACCGTCAAACGTGAAACTGAATCTAGCCTTAACAATCAAAGTATGCTGTTGATTCGTGAATTTCATCCAACCTATAAAATAACAAAGAACTATCGAATTAGTTCTGGTGTAGATCGTTTTCGAAGGCTCATTGACTTCAGGAATGAGGTAGAGTTGTTACTTGTAAACCTAACAAAAACCCATCAGAGATTAGTTGTTGAGAAGATTAATCCTGTAGATAAGCACTTAAAAGCCTATGCTAATTATATATGTACCTGGAGGGAATTGTGACATCGTTGAAGCATCACATACCTAAAAGCCTAGTATCAGAATGTAAAACCGCAACTTCTGAAAAGGAAATAGGGTGTTCATATTAATTCTAGAGTAGAGAAAACCTAGGTTTCGCGACAGAAGGGTATCCATGTTTGGCCACAGGGGTCGAGGGACGAACGGAGACCATCCACTTGAGTATGCATGCAACAAATATTTGTTTTCAGTGACATTAAGAAGGAACGAGGGTAACTATGAATACAAAACAAATACTACATCAACTGGCTATCTTACCTCGTCGCTGCAGTTTGTCTAAAGGCGATAGCCATTAATTCTAGAATTGTCAGATGGCACCTGCTAACAGAGTAGATGTAGAGGTAGAGACCCTCATTTCCTTTCTTCACTCATAGCTCATTATAGAGCTTCAACCATTCTTGCCACCGGCAAAGCGAAATGGAATAGGAAGGTAAGGTTAGGGTTTACAACGTGAATGGGTTAGGTTTCCCATACCTTAGCTACACTGTATCGACTGAGTCATGGCATTAAACCCTTCAGGTTAGCATTAAATCAAACCAGGCAGGAGAGTCATCCCCTATATCAAGGTGAGGACAGGCTGAACTCAACCATGTTCACTGACACATAAGCCATGTACATGGACCGGGATTATGTTAAATCCAAAAATTTAATACACGCAAACTAATTTTGTCATTAATCATTCAATTAAAATCGAACAAGCAGTATATTATATAGGGTAAGGTCAAAAGTTAACTATGGTATTTAAGGAATAATTTCCTTTCTTAATAAGGGCTGTTACAAATGGTGTCAGAGCCTAGGTTCTTACAGTGAGGCTTCTGGGTTAAATAGTACAAAAAAAAAGTGTTATCATGCTTAAAATATGAAATAAACAATTGAGTTGTAAATGTGAACACAGAGATAGAGACAAAAGTCCACACTCAACATGCAAAGGAACCCCAAGATCTGAAACCCACCGGATGTGCCTTATGTAGAGGCCAATCCATATCTATGGATATAATTGGGAGAGGAATCTTGACAAGCTAATATTGTGCTGCTAGAAACAATGCAACAACTACGTACATAAATGATAAATTTGAGGTCAAGTAATCAACACATGAGACAGGAGCAAGATTCTCAAGTGCCTATCTGAATGATATAATCAACGAGGGCCAAACCCCTATTACAGAGGAGAGAAAAAGAACACCAACAAATCACCATTGTGAGGATAATTATGAGTTAGAAGAAGGACAGAAGGAGGATGAAGAAGGGAATTTGGATAACGTGTCAGACAAATGGAAAACCAAAAGACAAAAGACAGAATTACAATGTGAGTTTTAGAAAATAAAACCATCCCTGTTCGAAGGAGATTCCGAGGAGGCAGCTGAAGCAAGGCTAATTGATACGAGAAAATATTTCAAAATTTATTAATATACTGACAAGCTCAAAGCACGTTTAGCAGTTTATTAATTATGGGGTAAAGCCACTCTCTGGTGGGAAGATAAAAGGACAGTGAGAAAGATTGATGAAGAACAAGTGAGATGGCAAGAATTCCATAAACACTTTAATGATAAATACTTGATTGAGCGTTACTACAATGAAAAAGCGAAGGAGTTTTATGAGTTAAGACTAGGAAACTTGACTATGGACGAGTATATGGAGTGGTTCACCTCTTTCTTACAATATGTTCCATCCATGCTGGAGGGAAAAAAAATCAGCAATTTATCAGCCGTCTACTTAATTTCATGAAGTCGAAGCTCGAATTTGACTATCTAAGGTCAATGGATGATGCAGTACGAAAGGCCCATATATGTTACCAGCAGATGGAACAAAAAAATGAGGCACCCAAAGGAAATTCAAGAAGAAGAATGAGGAATCTACCACCAAATAGATAACAGAAGTTAGCAAATGGTCAAAATAATCAGCAGAGATCCTTTGAAAAATTTACTAGAAATCTACTAAAGTTTCTAGCATACCCTAAAAGAAAGCAAACAGAGCGAAATAATAAGCCTATGACCAAACAACCACCTAAGCCACCTCTGCAATGCTGGGGATGTGGAGAATCTCACTATTATAAGATCAACCCACACAAGGCTCAAATTGAACAACTTTCCAACATGCAAGAAGCTTCTATAGTTGGAGATATAGCAAAAAGTATGCCCATAATTAATCTCGCTTTGGACGACCATAAGGCAGAATACCCACCCACCATGATAGAGTGCGAAGGTATGATTGCTAGTCAACATGTTTCTGTTTTATTTGATCCAGGTGCTAGCCTGAGTTATATTAGCCCCAAGGTGGTAGAAAAATGTCAGACGCCTAGTAGCAAATTTAAGAAATCCTGGATAATGCAACTAGCCATCGTAGCTAAGAAGAAGGTGTCTGCCAAATCAGAAAATTGTCCTATCTCTGTTTGAGGGTAGTTCATTTATGTCGATATAAATATATTGCTCCTATGTTCCTACAATTTATTGATAGGAATGGACTAGTTAGAAAGACATTGGTCCTTAGTGGATTGTAAAAAGAAATATGTGAACTACCTTACGGAACTGGGGTAAAAAAAATAAATTCAAGGAATTGAGAAAAGCATGAAGTTATGCCCCATCACTGCTAACCAGTTTGACAAATACATTAGAAAAGGCTTTCACATTTATGTTGTTCATGTAGTATACTCTAATGATAGAAATAAGATGACTTCTTTAGAAAACATTCCTATAATCCAAGAATTCGTGGATGTATTTCTAGAAACTATTCCTGAGATACCTTTAGATGTGACAGTATTTTAATATCGAACTCATACTGGAGCAGCCCGGATTTCAAAAGCCCCTTACTGCAGAGCGTCCCTGAGTTTATAGAACTCAAAATGAAGTTCCAAGAGATTTTAGGCAAAGGGTAAATTCGTCCCTGTGTATGACCATGGGGAGCCCCAGTATTGTTTGTTCGAAAGAAGGATGGGACTTTAAGGTTGTGAATTGATAACCTTTAGCTAAACAAACTCATTGTCAAAAATAGATATCCTTTACCTCAGATTGATGACTTATTTGACCAAGAGCAAGGGGCCAACGTAGCCTCTAAGATTGATCTAAGATCCAGTTATCACCAAATCTGAATAAAGGACGAGGACATCTGTAAGATTGCCTTCTGAACTCGCTATGGTCATTACGACTTCGTTGCACTTCCTTTCCGTCTTACAGATGCCTCAGCTACTTATACGAGCTTGATGCACAATATATTGCAGCCCTTCCTAGATAAATTTGTGTAGATTTTTATTGATGATATATTAATTCATTCAAAAAATCAAGAGGAACACAAACAACACTTAAGAATAGTGTTGCAAATTTTGCGAGATAATCAACTATACACTAAATATAGCAAGTTCGATTTTCACAAAGATAAAATTCGGTATTTGGGTCATGTCGTATCAGGTGAGGGCATAGCGGTTGATTTGAAGAAGATGAAAATGATAATGCAATGGAAAACCCCAAAAAAAGTTGTAGATATTAGATCCTTTTTGAGCCTGGTAGGTTATTACTATCAAGTCATTAAATTTGTTTCAAAAATAAATTTTCCTATGACTTCCCTACAGAAAAAGGGCGTGCCTTCCATTAGATAGTAGAATGCTAGTAGAGTTTTGAATAGCTAAAGATGTTTATCACCACTGCACCAGTGTTGAAAGTAGTAGATCCAAAAAAATCATTCATTGTTTGCATAGATGCAAGTAAGGAAGCAGTTGGTGGAGTATTAAATCAAGAGGGAAAGGTCATTGCATATGAATCATGTAAATAGAAAGACTACGAACAATAGTACGTTGCTTATGCTCTAGAGTTAACATTAGTTGTACCTGTGATTAAAATGTGGCGACACTACCTTTTAGGAAAGAAATTTCTACTATTAACAGATCAGAACAGTTTAACAAATTTTTTTGATGAGTCAAGTTTGAATGCTTGGTAGACCTAGTGGACTACATTTCTAAGCGAACTCAACTTCGATATGAAGCACCTTAAAGGTAAATAAAATTGTGTGACTGATGAATTAAGCTGAAAAGTGCATTGTGTCTATCAAATATAACCTAGTTAGGCACAATTTAACCTCCTTCAAATTATCAAGGAAGCATCCCTCAAGGATCGGGAATACGCTTTTCTATTGCAGCAAGTAGCAGAAGATCAGAAAAAGGGAAAACAATCTAATTATGGTTTAACTTCTGAAGGATTGATGACATTCAAAAACAAAATTTACGTTCCTAATCAAAATTTCGTTAAGAAATTATTACTAGATGAATTTCACAAGAAGCCTTATGTTGCCCATCCAAGATATCATAAACTTTTAGTAGCTATCTAGATATGTTACATGTGTCTAGGATTAAGAAAAGATGTTGCAGACTACTTATCCAAGTGCCTGGAATGTCAGTTAGTAAAGGCAGAGCATTAACAATCAATGGGTCTCCTGCAACTGTTACCTATCCCTAAATGGAAATGGTGTATGATCACTTTAGATTTTATTACAAGACTAGCTCGCACTAGAAAAAAACATGATTCAATTATGGTGGTAGTATAAAAGTTGAGTAAAACAACCCATTTTATACCTATGAAATGCACCTACAAGACAGTAGAGATAACATATATATTCATTAAGGAAATATTCTAATTGCATGGGATACCTCGAGTTGTGATTTCCGACAAAGATGTAAAATCTACATCCGCATTTTGGAAAACCCTTTTTGCTCGGTTGGGCACTCAGATTCAATACAATACTGCTTACCATCCACAGAAGGATTGGAAAAACGGAATGAGTAAACCAAGTCCTCAAAGATATATTAATAGTTTTTGTTATGCGATAACCCCACAAGTGGGAGGATTACATCCATTTAGTAGAGTTTTCATATAACAATGGCCATCATGAATCTTTGGGCATGAGCCCTTTTGAGGTATTGTATGGATGGAAGTGTGGGGTACCCATAGACTGGAATAACTTGGTTAATAAGTTAGCATTGGGTCCGGATATGTTAGCTGAGATGGAGGCCACAATGAAAATGGTTCACTAGAAGTTAAAGGCCACGCAAGGTAGGAAAAAGTTTTACGTGGATAAAGAGAGGGTCCATAAAGAACTCTAGATAGGGGATCATGTATACTTAAAAGTTAAACACTAGGAAAGCACTCTATAGTGGAAGGGTTGCACCAAACTGGCACCACGGTATTGTGGACCATTACAAATCTTGGAACGAATCATACCAGTGGCATATAAATTAGCACTTCCACACCACATCTCAGTTCATAATGTCTTCCATGTATCCTTGGTAAAAAGATATGTATATAACCCTGAACATATAATTAACTCGGAAAATATATAGGTAGTAGGAAAAAATCAATATGTGATGTCAAAATTGTTGTTTGGCGCAATTCTAAGTATCAATTATGGTTTTTAGTTGTTGTTTTAATATCGTAGAAAATAATCTTCTTATTTCAATACTTTTAGTATATATTATGTGTGGAGATCATGGTGGTGAATTTGCAATTTGGTTGTTCGTTTGTTTAGGGAAATTTGTGTTTTTTTGGATTGTTTTAATATGTCATGAAAGGCGCAATATTGTTTAGGTAACATATACGTTGGATAGGGATTCAACTTTCCAACTCGCACTAGGGCTCACCGAATTCTACTCGCGCAAGGGTTCAAGTGTTAATCCTTTCACTTTTCTATTCTGTGTTATTGGCGATCCTAATACAGTACTCCGACTGAGTTCTTTACCATGGAGTCACCCTTTGGAGGGGTGGGCTCACCCCCCCGTTCATCCACCGGTCCCTCTTCTGACAAGATAGAATGCGCAGTCCCTCTGACCAATCCAGGTGCCATCCCTCAGACCAACTAGGACAGTGAACTTGCCATCGATGCTACTGGGGACCCTGTTGCAGGTTCTGCAGCCGCAAATGATAAAGGAAATGACCCAAAGACATCAACGTCATAGCTAAAGGCATCTTCTGCTACATGCATTCCGAAGACTGCAGAAAGAATCAATGTAGATGTCCCCAGTCATAGAAACAATAGCGAAATCCAATATATGAGGGATCATGCACTCATAGGCAAGTTCCTCGAATTCTGGCCAACTGAAAAGGCCTTGCATGGATGGATGGCTTTTAAATGGAAACCTAAAGGACAAGTTACTCTGCAGCTTGGCCCCAAAGGCTTCTTTACTACCACTTTCAACTACGTGGAAGACAAAATTTTCATTTTCGAGGGTGGCACGTACTTCTTCAACTCTTTAGGGCTCTACCTTCGTGACTGGAAAGAAAGGTTCAACCTAGACAAAGAAGATTTCAGCTGGGCTCGAGTATGGATAAGAATGTATTCTCTTCCACTAGAATACTAGAGGGAGGAGAGCTCAAAGGAAATAGGGAACAACTTGGGGGTATTCAGCAAAGTTGTCGAGGAAACTAGAACTCGGAGTTACACCTCCTATGCTAGGTTTTGTGTTCACATGCATCTGACTAAAGCACTCACGAACTCGGTAAGTCTATTTCATGATGGCTTTGAATGGATCCAACATTAGACTACGAGCATGTTCCTTTTTTATATAGAAAATGCCATGAACATGGCCATCTTTACAGGGATTGTCCTCTGAATCTTCAGTCCAAGGCCCTAGAAATGAGACAAGCCCAGATTCTGAGGGTTTTACAAAGGTCCCTAGTCATAGAAGGCATGCCAAGAAAACTCTGGCAGCTCTAGGTTCATCCAAAATTCCTGAAATCCCTCTTGCAGATCCCTCTCCTTCTTCAACCCCCTTGCCCCTTCATTCTGTAGTTCTAAAATCAGCCTCTACTCTTACCAGCTTTCCTGTCTCTACCTCCTATGAGAAAATAGATCCAGAGACCACCCAGAAGTCTTCCACTACGGAAATCGATGCAGATCCAGCTCTCAGCATTGACCAATAGATAAGTGAGGAAGAACAAAATAACCCGATCCACATGGATGAGGAACCAGAAAGCGTAGATCTGGAAGGTCTAGATATTCTCAAACTAGAAACAGCGTGCAGACAGAAAGATTTCAATAAAATACCCCGTCGGGAATTTGAAAGGCTTGAAGTAGTTCTAGCTAGAGCACAACATAACAAATGTCTAGGAATTCAGGGTGGTAGTCCCTAGGATGGAAATAAAATCTTGAAAGACACGAAGAAACGAGGGCACAAAACGGATCTGCAAAGGACAATTATCATCGAAGAAATGCTGGTGGATTCTAGTAGATTCCCCAAGCTAACCAGGTTCTACAAATCTCTCCCCCACGGTTCCTCATGAAGCTCATCTCATGGAAAGTGAGAGGGCTTAGTAGCCCCACAAAACACAGAATTTTAAAAAATATGATCCAACAAGAAAAGCCTTCAATTGTCTTTCTGCAAGAGACAAAAGGAAATAGCACAGTACTGGAAAAGATTCTAAATAAAGTTTGGTTCGGATGTTGCTCAGACCAAGTGGACGCTTCAGATGCTTCTAGAGGGCTGGAAATCTTGTGGAACCTGCAGGTACTCTCCCTTCAAGACTTTCATGCCTCACACTTCTTCATTCAATCAACCTTTCATCTTATTGGGACCAACATCCATGGCCACCTCTCTAATGTATACTTTCCACAAGACTTACAAAAAAATATGGATCTATTGGACACACTCACAGCTCCCAACTCAAATAGGCGATTTCCCCTTTGGATTGGTGGCGGTGACTTTAATATAATCACATCTTTGGAGGAAAAATCTGGAGGTAGATCGAAACTAGAAGGTGACCACATCGGCTTCAAAGACTTCATCAACAGTAATCAATTAATGGACCTTTAGACTTCCAATGGTATGTGCACCTGGACTAATAAAAGAAGGGGATCACCGCATATAGCTTCCATGTTGGATCACTTTCTTATATTGGATAATGCCATACACCTGGGTGGAGACTTTCATGCTTCCATCATGCCTCAAGTGGGCTTTGATCATTGGTTGATAATGCTATAGTGGTCGCGTCTGGGCACAAAATGCAACAGACCTTTCCGTTTTGAGGCCTTTTGGTTCTCTCATCCCAACTTCAAAGAAGTAGTTAATGAGGCTTGGAATTCCTTCAATCCCCCGACAGGAGCCAAGATGTTCCAGTTCCAACCAAAACTAAAACATCTCAAACAAGCTCTCAAATCATGGAATCAGACTCAGTTTGGTAACATTTTTGAAAATTGGAAAGAGTTGGAGCAGCAGATGAACTCACTACAACAGAGAATTATCTTGGAGGGAAGAAAAGATGAATACGTGCAATAGGATCAGACCTTATTAACCAAGATTGAAGCACGAAGGCAGTAAGAAGAAATCTTGTGGCGACAAAAATACAAAAAAATTTCACAGATCTACTATTCAAAGGAGAATGCACAACAACATCGTCTTCATAAATAATCGACAAGGGGAGAGACTAGAGGTGCATGAAGAGATGGAACAAGAATTCAAAGAGCACTTTCAGGAGATTCTTCGGGAGTCACCGGGAAGCAGGGATGAAGCCATTCGATCACTCATGCAGCATATTCCTAAACTTGTGATGGAGGATCACAACAAACTGCTACTCCAACCCATCTCCAATCAGGAAGTGAAGGATGCCATGGCCCAACTTAAGGATGGTAAAGCGCCTAGACCCGATGGCTTTACAACCAACTTCTTTCATGCGTTCTGGGAGCTTATTAAAAGAGAGGTCTAGGAGATAGTGGAGGAATCAAGATCGATGCACTCGATCCTTCTTGCCCTAAATTCTACCTTCATAGCGCTAATTCCTAAGGTGGATGAAGCTAATACGCCAGAAAAATATAGGCCCATAGCAATTTGTAATGTCATTTACAAGCTCATATCCAAAGTCTTGGTGAATAGGCTAAAAACTCTTCTCCCTTCCCTCATTTCATCAGAGAAAACCAGATATGTCGAAGGGCACCAGATAATGGATGGCATCATTATCTCTAATGATGTGATCCACTCTCTCAAGCTATTAAAAAAGCTAGGTATGTCTCTCAAGCTAGATATTTCCAAAGCGTTTGATAAACTAAGCTGGAATTATATCCATATTCTGGCTTCAGTGCGACTTGGACTAGGTGGATCATGAACCTCATCTCTTCACCAGCTTCTCCATCTTGCTTAATGTATCACCTTTTGCTCCCCTTTGTCATTCCCGTGGCATTCGACAAGGTGACCCCTTTCCCCTTTCCTCTTTGTTCTCATGGCCAAAGGCCTCAGTCGCCTCCTTCATTCTGCCATCTCCTCCCATTCCCTAAAGGGCATTTCTCTTCATGGTCTCCCCCCATTTCCCATCAACAGTTCGTCGATGACACTATGCTTTCCGGCCACCCGTCAGTTCAAGAGGCCTTCACCTTTAAAACCCTGCTCAATCTCTTCTCAGAAGCCTCAAGAACATGCATCAATGCATCCAAGTCCCAACTCTTCTTCTTTCACACTCCTACCTTGACCCAGAGAAACATCGCTAAGATTCTAGGCTTCCCGATAGTTGCGCTTCCTTCAAAATATTTGGGAGCTCCTTTGCTAGACTCTGCTATCAAACACGCCTCCTGGAGAACCCTCATTGACAAGCTTGAAACCATGCTCTCTTCTTGGACCTTCTGCTCGCTCAACATAGCTAGCAGGCTCATCCTTATCAAATATGTTCTCTAGGGTAGGCCTCTCTATCTTTTTTCTATATTGGTAGCTCCTAAGTGGGTTCTCAAGAACATTCGCAATCTTCAAATAAACTTTCTTTGGGGGTCCACAAGACTCAACATGAAATTGGCTCTTGTGAAATGGACTGAGGTATGTCTACAAAAATCAGCTGGTGGGATAGGCTTGAGGGATCCCCTTCACAGCAATAATACAATGGGAGCCCATGTCTGGTGGAACTAGATTTCCAAACCACACATTCCTTGGGCACATCTCTGGAAAGCTAAATACGCACCAGGAAGTCAATGGGACGATCTCATCAGAATCAGCACAACCACTCGCAAAGCAACATAGTGCCTTTATTCAAGTGCATAGTTTCTGGGAGATCCATTCAGGCACTACAGCTAGATTCTGGGAGGAACCTTGGCAACAACTCCCCAAACTTGCCTCTCTCTTCTACAAACCCAACTAGCAAGTTTCTATGCAGCAACTTAATCAAATCCATGTACATCAGTTTTGGCAGCAACAATCCCGTCAAGATATTCGACTCTGGAGATCAACTAGTACTTGGCAGGCCAATTGGTAGGGGGAAACATATGAAGAGATCGATGAGGAGCTAAAACTTAAAGAAATTAAGTACTATGATCAAAAGGACAAACTGCGATGGCGACACACACCAAAAGGTATGTTCACAACCAAGGAAGCATACCAACTTCTCTATGAACCCATGAAAATAGCAAAGGATCAGATTTGGGATCAGATTTGGCAACCTAGCATTTGGCCTAAGGTTTCCACTTTCCCATGGCTTCTGAGCAAGCAGCGAATCCTCACTTGGGATAATATACAAAGGCAGGGATTTAATGGACCTTCTAGATGTCCCAACTGCAATCCCAATTCAGAAACCATCATGCATCTCCTGGATACTTGCCCACTTGCAGCACAGTTTTTGGAGAGAACTATTTAGTGCAATAGAAGAATAGGCAGACGTATGGGAGACATCACAGATACTATCAAAAACTTGCCTCGGAATCCTTTCCAAAGCCTTCTTCTGAACTCCCTTTTGAGCCTCATTCTGGGCTTTATCTATTGGATGTTATGGAAGGAGAGAAATAATAGAATCTTCAACAATCTTAGCAAGCCACTTGATACCTTATGGCTGCTTCTCAAGAAAAATTTGCAAGAAAATCTTTCTCTAAGATATTGGAAAGACTCGGACCTACCAAACTCTCCTCAGGAATGCCTCATCTTAAGAGATTGGAATTTGAACCTCACTTTTTTATCTCAAGCCAAAACTAGTCTCCCAATCCGCATGGCTTCTCCCCTCAATTGGTCTCCCCCGACTTCCCATTCTTACAAATTGAACTTTGATGGGGCTCCTAAGGGCAATCGTGGGCCGGCCGGCTATGGTGGTGTCTTTAGAAATGAAGTTGGTTCAGCACTACACATATATCATGGGTCAATTGGTAAAGATACCAACAACACTACAAAACTTGAAGGTTTATGGAAAGGCCTATGCATAGCAGAAAAGGAAAACTTTTTCCCTCTTAAGGTAGAAGGGGATTCTCAAATCCTAATAGAAGCAACCATAAGGATTCACTCAGGTACATCAATAGCAAAGATTGCCTCGAGCTGGCGACTTCTGAGTAGATTGGAACAAATTGAGGAATGACTCAAGACTTCCAGGAGCATTACCTTCAAACATATTAGGTGATTGGCCAACAAGGTGGCAGACAGATTGGCTAATCAGGGAGTCAATCAATAGCTCCTATTTTTCTCAAGTCCTTTAAGAGACTCAAATGATGCACAACTCAAACAAGAATGTACTTCTCTGGTGCAACAGGATTTATCACCCCCGGATGGGGTGCATAAACAAGAAAGCAGTACGTTGACGGTGAGAACGGTGGGCACGTGCCTCATTACAAACACCAGCTGGCATCACATGATAATTGATTTAATGTTTCATACCATCACCTTAAATGTTTCATTAACGCAGCTCACTTCCTCGTGCTAGTGTGTTAGTATATCAGTAATGATGCTCTCCTTGTTATTCATTCCTCCCTTGCGCTCAGGCTGGTTCAGCATGGTTGACAACGGTCCAGTGTATGGTCTATCTCTGTCTCAAGGCATCGACATTCACAAGGGCTTTTATGCTTTAAACAATCCTTTCTGCATCCTCCTTGATTGCCCCTTCTCAGTCCCCTCATCAGCTGTTTGTTATGTTCCTCCAACATAATTCAAGATGCCGAGACTGCGCTCAAGGATGAGTTGCAGAAGAGGTAGCTCCCGAGGTAATGTCTCCTACAAGTCTTCCTCCACATCCTTAGACCCTTCGTTTGAGGCTACAGATTTCTGTTTTGACAGGTACCCTATGACCAGAAGCGGTCGTGGCAGGGGTCGAGGGCTATTCCTCACCGAAGTGCGCTCGCACCAGTCCAATTCTGATACAGCTCGCTTCCACTTCCCTTGCACTCTTGGAAATTCCACCCTCATTGCGTCCGTAACTGTAGAATTGTGTGAAGATATAGTGGTTTCGGGGGCTCTCAGTGCTGGGGATCCTATGGTTCCAACGATGGAAGGTCATATTGAACCCTCGAAGAATGCGACCACTCAAAGAAAGGATTTAGGGGCTCTGCCACTTTGGATTCGACCAACCATGCCAGTCCGAGTGCTCTTGCAGGTCCGAGGGCTCTTGCAGGTGGTGGCCCTTCAAGTAAAGAGGGCCAGCCCTCTCAGTTTGAAGACCCAGACCAATTCTGTTGCCACATTGTGGAAGAATCACCTCCAACATCGCATGAAGATTGAACAGGTCCGCTAACTCTAGTTTTTGTTCAACTTCTATAAAAGGTCACTCAATCCCTTCTAGACTCTTAATCATATTATCTTTTTAATTCTCATAATCAGGTCTTTTTCAATCTTTGACTCATTAGTTTCCCTTGCGTGGGTGGCATTCTCCAGTTTCTTTGGTTACTGTCTTCGTTAAGTCTGTGTATGGGTCACTATCTTGGTAGTGGATGCACTGTTGCTTTTAATATGTCCTAGTCTTCAGTTACAGTTTCCAGTGATCTCAAGTCCCAAAGTAAGTCATCATTTAGGTCTTCGGGTCAGTTCTTCAAGCAATTTTTGTAAGCATGTTGTCTCACGGGCTAGAACTCTTGAGGCCTAGGCCTCTCTGTAACCATATTTTTGTATTAATATAGAAGCAGACTAATTCAGAAAAAAAAAAAAAGAAAAAAGAAAAAAAAAATGGCATGAAAGGAATTTTCTTATTTCAGTATTTCTAGCATATACTATGGGTGGAGATGATGTCAATAAATTTGCAAATTGGGTTTTGATTGGTTTATGTGGAAAAAAAATATATTTTGGGTAGAAAGAAAAGGTTTTAGGTAATTGTGATATTTATCTGTTTGTCTCTCTAACTAGAGAAAATGACTTTTTGGTCGTCGTTGTGAGTGGTGGACTTCCCCGCTGGTTCAGTTAGGGTGGGTCTTTTTGAAATCTTTCATGATCATTTTTAGTTATTTTTGTGTTTTTTCTTAGTCAAACAAAAGCACCGACGTGGTTTTTTGAAATCGGTATTGTGGGTTGCTTGGAAACTATTTTTTTATATATAGGGAAAAGTACTATTGGGTCCTTGTCTTTTTCTGGAAGTCTTTATGTTTTGTAATTTTTCCAAAAAGTAATATTGGTCATGGTTTATTGCTAGTTATGTGACCATTTCAGCCTTTCCTAGATATATTTGTGCAGATTTTTATTGATGATATATTAATTGATTCAAAAGATCAACCAAAACATGAATAACACTTAAGAATAGTGTTGCAAATATTGTGAGATAATCAACTATACACTAAATATAGCAAGTGGGATTTTCACAAAGATAAAAATTAGTATTTGGGTCATTTTGTATCAGGTGAGGGCATATCAGTTGATTCGGAGAAGATCAAAACGATAACGCAATGGACAACCCCCAAAAAAGTTGTAGATATTAGATCCTTTTTGGCCCTGGTAGGTCATTACCGTCAATTCATTAATTTTTTTTCAAAAATAACTTTTCCTATGACTTCCCTATAGAAAAAAGAGTTTGCTTTCCATTGGATAGCAGAATTCTAGTAGAGTTTCAGGTAGCTGAAGCAATTACTCACCACTACACCAGTGTTGATAGTAGCTGATCCGAAAAAATCATTTGTTGTTTGCATAGATGCAAGTAAGGAAGGAGTTAGTGGAGTATTAAATCAAGAGGGAAAGGTCATCGCATATGAATCATGAAGATTGAAAGACTACGAACAACGGTACTCTGCTTATGATCTAGTTTTAACATCAATTGTACATGTGCTTAAAATGTGGTGGCACTACCTTTTAGGAAAGAAATTTCTAGTGTTAATTGATTACAATAGTTTAACAAATTTTTTTGATGAGTCAAGTTTGAATGCTCAGTAGACTCGGTGGACTACATTTCTAAGTGAATTTGACTTCGATATGATGCACCTTAAAGGTAAATAAAATTGTGTGGCTGATGAATTAAGCCAAAAAATGCATTGTGTGTATGAAATATAACCTAGTTAGGCACAATTTAACCTCCTTGAAATTATCAAGGAAGCATCCCTCAAGGATTGGGAATACACTTTTCTATTGCAGCAAGTAGCAGAAGATAGGAAAAAGGGAAAACAATCTAATTATGTTGTAACTTCTAAAGGATTGATGACATTCAAAAATAAAATTTATGTTCCCAATCAAAATTTCGTTAAGCAATTATTATTGGATGAATTTCATAGGAAGCCTTATGCTGCCCATCCAAGATATCAAAAACTTTTAGTAGCTATCTAGATAAGTTACTTCTGGCCAAGATTAAGAAAGGATGTTTTGGACTACTTGTCCAAGTGTCTGGAATGCTAGTTAATAAAGGCAGAGCATTAGCATCCTGTGGGTCTCCTTCAACTATTACCTATTCCGTGAATGGATATGGTGTACGATAAGTTTATATTTTATTACAGGACTACCTTGCACTAGAAAACATCATGATTCAATTATGGTGGTAGTAGATAAGCTGAGTAAAACAACCCATTTTATACCTATGAAATCCACCTACAAGACAGTATATATAACAGATACATTCATGAAGGAAATCTTCTAATTACATGGGATACCTCGAGTTCTGATTTCCGACAAAGATGTAAAATTTACATTTGCTTTTTGGAAAACCCTTTTGGCTAGGTTGGGTACTTAGATTCAATTCAGTATTTCTTACCATCCTTCACATAGATTGGCAAGCGGAATGAGTAAACCAAGTCCTCGAAGATATGTTAAAAATTTTATTTATGCAATAGCCCCATAAGTGGGAGGATTACCTCCATTTAGTAGAGTTCGCATATAACAATGTCCATCACAATTCTTTGGGCATGAGCCCTTTTGAGGTATTGAATGGAAGGAAGTGTGCGGTAACCATAGACTCAAATAGCATAGTTAATAAGTTAGCATTGGGTCCGAATATGTTAGCTGAGATGGAGGCCATAGTGAAAACAGTTCACTAGAAGTTAAGGCCACGCAAGGTATGCAAAAGGTTTCCGCAGATAAAAAGAGGATTCATAAATAATTCTAGATATGGGATCATGTATACTTAAACTTCTGAAAAACACTCTACAATGGAAGGGTTGCGCCAAATTGGCACCATGGTATTGTGGACCGTTCCAAATCCTCGAACGAATCAGACTAGTGGCATATCAATTAGCACTTCCATGCCACATCTCAGTTCACAATGTCTTCCATGTATCCTTGGTAAAAAAAATATGTATACAACCCACAACACATAATTAACTGGGAAAATATATAGGTAATAGAAAAAAATCAATATGTGATGTAAAAATTGTTGTTTGGCGCAATTCTAAGTATCAATTATGGTTTTTAGTTGTTTTTTTAATATCGCAGAAAAGAATCTTCTTATTTCAATACTTTTAGTATATATTATGTGTGGAGATCATGGTGGTGAATTTGTAATTTGGTTGTTCGTTTGTTTAGGGAAATCTTTGTTTTTTTGGATTGCTTTAATATGGCATGAAAGGAATTTTCTTCTTTCAGTATTTCTAGCATATACTATGGGTGGAGATGATGTCAATGAATTTCCAAATTGGGTTTTGATTGGTTTATGTGGAAAAAAATATATTTTGGGGGGAAAGAAAAGTTTTTAGGTAATTGTGATATTTATTTGTTTGTCTTTTTAACCAGAGAAAATGTCTTTTTGGTCATGGTTTGGAGTGCTAGACTTCCCCACTGGGTTCAGTTAGGGTGGGTCTTTTGGAAATATTTTAGGATCATTTTTATTTATTTTTGTGTTTTTTTGACTCAGACAAAAGCACTGGCATGGTTTTCTGCAATCGGTATTCTGGGTTGCCTGGAAACTGTTCTTTATATATAGGGAAATGTACTATTGGATCATTGTCTTTTTGTGGAAGTCTTTATGTTTTGTAATTTTTATGAAAAGTAATATTGGGTCATGGTTTATTGCTAGTGAGGTGACCATAAAAAGACTTTGTTGATAGTTATATCTAACAAGAGTTTATAAAAGAGGCTTTATTTTTTGAAAAACACATTTATGGTGATTTATGGTGATTTGAAGTTCGATGTATAAAGGTGATGGGATTTTACATTAGGCATACAAGTAGTTCGAGTTGTTGAGGACTATTTAGATGCACAATTAGTTGGAGATGATGTAGGGCCATTGTGGCTAATCACCATAGATAAAGAATATTCATCTATGTTACATATCGTGTTGGATGGTTAGTTTTTTTCTTGCCTCAAAAGGCATAAAACACCTATATCTCTCTCAAAATTGTGAGGGAATATATCTCCCTTAAAATTATGAGGGAATAGTTTGGGATAGTCAAGCACATTTAAACACAAAGATTTCCTTGAAATTTAGAGGGTTTAATGTGAGATTGCATTCTTTTAAGCATAGATTCCATCATATTAAGGTGAAGCATCTAATGTTGCATTCTATTCTCTTTGATCCTTTATTGTGGAGCTTAGATTCCATCATGTTAAGCCTAAGCCTCCGTTGTTGGAATCCATTATCTTTTTTCATTTACTCTGAAGGGATTACAATGTAATCAAGTCTAACTTTTTCTAAGACCTTTACTTTGACAATATTATTACATTACAATGTGGTTAGCGTTAATATTGTATTATAGAGTCACACACTTTAGAGTAATGTAAGTTTGATTTATTTTTTGATCCTCAACTTAACAAGTGAACTATTTATCAATAAATGGAAGCTGACACTAAAAGGTTGGTTTCCTATGGGTTCTTTAGCACGATTCTCCCAAATAGTGTGTTAGTTTACTGGAAAATTAGCTTGAGAGTTGCTTTTGGATAACCTAACATTTGAAATTTTGTATTGTTATACTTTAATATTTTGTCAAGGTAAACAAGAAATTGAGATTTTGTTTAAGGTTATCACGAAGTTAAGTCTAAGAGGGCACTATATGTGTGATTCATATAAGGATGGTGGGTTACATAGATTTGCATATTTATGGTGGGAAAGGTGACATGTTGTTTACGTAAATCGTAGCTATGTTTTTTATGTGCCTTGGAACTCTGTGTAGGCTACATACAAGTTTTCTTTTGCTAAATCTGTCAATTGTATTTAAATGTTTCCGTTGTGTCAAAGGAATCAACTAATTACCCATTAAAGATATAACTTTTTTCAAACTACCATAAAGAAATATAAATAAAGATAATATTACATGTTTTTTCTTTTATAGGAATAAGATTCCATCTAACCCAATATTTAAAGTTTGTTTTATACAAATAAGATGCCATCTAACCCAAGTCTATTTGTCCTAGAGATTGCTTCCACCATTAAGTAGACATTAAATATGGATGATTATAGGGTTTATATTCACATTTGATTTTCATCATTTCTTGAATGTGTGGATAGATTTTGAAAAATGTAAAAGATAATTTGGAAAAATATTGCTTTATGACACTGTTTTTTCCTTATCAATGAGTTTTTTTAGTGTAACACCCTTTTGTTTGATCATATTTACTTTTATTGTTTTTTACCAAGTTTATGTAGAACTTAGAAACTTTTATATTCACTTAACCTGTTTGTTAAGAAGTGAAGGCTTGAAAAGCCAAGTATCATGACATTTTTGTTTAAAGAAATTAAACAGGGTTAATTAAGAAAAAAAACAGAATACTAAACAGTTATAACAACTCCTTGAACGGTTGCAAACAGTTGCCATCCCTGTTTCCAAAAGATGAAAGGAAAGGGCAACAAGGGGGCTGCAAGAAATTTTCCTTGAGCTGGGTAGTGATACCCCTGGGAAGTTTTCAATTATGGAAAACAATCGAATGGGTGTGAGACTTGAGGCTAGACAGTAGTCTTGATGCCCAAGACAACTAACTGCTTTTATTCAAACTGTTAGGAGTAGGAAGTTCTTGCTGAGGGACCATGGACATGATTACGATGTCCATGGCTAGGTTGGGAGACCTTCCAGAAAGAGCATTGATTTCCTAGTGTTAAATAATTTCAAACAGATAGGTACCAAAACATTATAAATTTATTATTCATAGTTTAAATGGTGTATAACTAGGAGTAATGATTCTATTTTCTTCTATCTCTAAGCTAGGTACTACTAATTATGAGTAACACATTGTATACTCTGTTGTATTCATCACAGAGAAGGACTGATTTCATATTTTTCGCCTACTTCTATATTATGATTGAATCCAAACCTTACAGTATTATAATTCTACAAACCTAACGAATATCATGTTGTATTATAGATAGATGCAAGGATAATAGAGTTATAATCATTACATAGATTTTGTTAATTGTATATATTTATGAAATGGAAAAAAAACTAAAATTATCTGTACATTTAAGTACTGAATCACCAAGAAAGAAAGAAACAAAATATTCACTACTTTCCTAATAGAGAAAGGCCAGCAGCTTGAATGTATAAATCCCTTTCAATTGTAAAAAATGAACGAAATTAGATTCAATATATACCATGGCTTAACATATACTCAAGATTCAACATGCACTCAAGACTCATTAAAATTACAGGAATTTGCTAGCAGGTTATCGCCTATTAAAACAAAGAGTAAGAATAGTAATGCATATACCAAATATATTTAAGAGTTATAACCATTAATAAATATTCCTCTATTTAGCATTCTCTTCATAAACTATTTCCATTCAATATACAGGAAAACATAAGCTATGAATATATTCATATACATGCAATCTGTTCATATACCCGACTTGTCCATGGCAAGGCTGAGACTTGGTGAGGGTTTTCCATAAAATTCCAAGCAAACCTTCAGAACAACCAAGAAACCAAGTAGCAGTGTTGGGAAACGTATGACTTAAAAGAATAATTATAAATTATTTCATTTCAAAACCATTCAAAATATTAGATTAAGGTCGAAGCAGCGATGCTGTGAATCCAAAATGGCTACAATCAAATGACATTTTCTACATCCCTTAAATGATTATGAATTTTGGGTTACAGTGAGACTTTGGCCGTGCCGAGATCTAGCAAACCCTCCCACCCTCAAATGTAAAATTGAATGTAGCCTTAATAGTCAAAGCATGCTGTCGATTAGTGAATTTAAACCAACCTGTAAAATAGTAGAGAACTATTGAATTAGTTATGGTGTGGATCCTTTTTGAAGGCTCATTGAATCTCGGAACAGGGTGGAGTTATTACCTGTAAACCCAACAAAAACCCATTAGAGGTTAGTTCTCGAGAAGATTAGTCCTGCAGACAAGCACTTGAAAGCCTATGCTAATTATATCTATACCTAGAAGGAACTGTGCCATCGTTGGAGGATTGCATACCTGAAAGTCGAGTATGAGAATGTCAAACCACAACTTCTTAGAAGGAAAAAGAGTGTTTGTATTAATTCCAGAGCAGAGCAAACCTAGGTACCATAGCAGAAGGGTATCCCTATTCTACCAACGGGGTCAAGGGAAAAACTGAGACCATCCACCTGAGTATGTCTGCAACAAACATTTGTTGTCAGTGACATTGAAAGGACTGATGGTAACTGTTATCACTGAAAATATTTCAAAGGAAAAGGGTAAGGTAAGGGAGTTTTTGGCAATCAAATGTTTGGGTGATAAAGATCTCGGGTCAAAAGCAAGCTGTTTCAAA